>CAAKHB010004657.1:44553-61339 GCA_901007665.1 Aeoliscus strigatus
CCCAGGTCCAACTGGCTCCAGCCGTTTCCTTCTCCACCAGTGTTTGGATGCACGATGCCGGCTGTCTCCCATCCATCACAGGGAGGATGTCAGGGAACACACTGGTCCCTGATTTGAACTGTTCTGTTCTTTACAGTGACATACTACGGAAGAGTCTTAGGACCGGGACGGAGAACAGATATTTGAGAGGGGGGAGATTTTTTTTTTCATTGTGCACTTCGAGAATAAAATCGAAATTTCGAGAATAAAGTCAAGATACAGTTTAGTGAATAAAATCGAAATTTCGAGATTGATGTTGCAATGTCAAGATTAATGTTGAAATCAAATTTCAAGAATGACGTCGACATTTCTAGAAAAAAGTTGAAATTTCGAAAATGAAGTTGAAATTTCTACTTTATTCACGAAATTGTATTTAAACATATCTCGAATTTCGTCTTTTTTCTCCAAGTGCACAATGAAAAAAAAAATCCCCCTATATTTTTCTCCTACATGGCCCTAATACTCTTCCGTAAGATACTTATGGGGCAAAATAATAATAAAAAAAAATAATACTTCATAAATCTTATACAGTATATCACTTTTCTAGACAACCAAATACACTTTGCACAGTATCCATTACTCATTCAGTCCACATTCAGACCTTGATGGTGGTTTGATACATCTGTAGCCACAGATTGTATTCTGGCCAAAGTGGGTCAAGTGTGTTACTCAGGGACACAACGGCACAACTTAGGATAGAGTGGGATTCAAACCGCCAACCCTCTGGTTATACAGTCGGACCACCTGCTTTACATAAGCAGCAAAGTTTATTTATATAGCAATAAAATATATACACAATAAAATGTGACACTAAGAGCTTCCAAAAGTAAAACCCACCCTGCCAAAGACGCAGAATAATTAAAAAAAATATATTCTGTTCTATTCCAAGCTACCTGCGTTGTAAACTATGGTGAACTATGGTGAACATTTGACAGTAATGAGTCTGGGTCCCGGTCCCGGTCCCGGTCCTCCTACCTTGCATGTCCTGGAACCACACTTGGTTCAGGCCTCTGTCGAGTTTGACGAAGGAGTGGCTTCACGTGCTGCTGAGGATCGATGTGGTTCCACTTTACCAAGGATACTTGGCAGAAGGATTACAAGTCATGAAACTGGCTGAAAATATATTACAACGGGCTTCAGCGTGCGGCAGCAACCCTTCATGGGCTGCACCTTCCCTCAAATCTCACACATTCTCTGAAAACTCCAGCAGGGACAACACAGCAAGGATCAGAAGGTGCACCTGATTCTGGCTTAAAGGGATCAGATGGTTAAAAAAAATATTGACAGGTTGTGTGAAATAATGAAATACGAACACTGGGGCAATAAAAACATCAAATCCAGTGAAAATGTGTTGACAAGAGATTCACTGAAGCAACTGGGAATCATCAGATTGAAGCTCCTCTTAGTTTCATCCAGTCAGCAACTTTTCACCCCTCCATGTCAAATAAACACGCTCCCCATTGGACAATAGCAATATCACTCATCTCGCATCACACGCTGACACCTGTGAGCTGTAACAGGCTTTCCATCAGCGCTCACCCCTGTGCGTCAGCATGAGGTGCACTCAGCACTTTGACCACAGTGAGAAACTCCACACAGAAGGAAGGCTGGGATTAATAAACACTGACTCCGCTGTGGTCCGGCTCCATTTTCAACCAAGTTCTCTTGCGAGTGTCCAGTTTGGGACTAGTCAGCATATTTTTGAGTGATTTATCTCTTTATCTTGCTTTCTATGTCTGGATGTGAGTCATGTGACTACAGGTATACTTCTTCTGATATGTGTCATTAGGATGAAAATATTACACATACACACTAACTTACAGCACTAATTAACAATGTATTATGATATTTTTTATTTAATAATTTGTAAGCACTAACTGTGAATTTCTTCTTTTTTCAATGTGATGTGAGCGTCTGATTAGATTTGTGCACAGAAAAAAAAAAAAAAAAAAAACACTCAGAGGAGTTGCTACTAGCAACCATAAAGGTGAGAAGGGATTTAGATGGTTAATGGTCAGAAACCTTCACAGCACCTCATGCGTTAGTATTTCTTCCTGAGGGTGGTGCTTTGATTCGTCCTTCACCTCCTCAGAACTACCAGAACATTTGGTTCATGGAAGAATCCTTGAACACCAAAAGTTCGTGGCTTGCAGGGTTGCACGGAGCACTTGCAAAGAATCGTTCCTTGGAGCTGACAACTTCAAATCTATTCAAACAGCTGACGGCTCCAACGTCCTGCTGCTCTGAATCGGCTCCATCATCAGTGATGTCATGTCACCACCAGCTCTCGGTCGAGTCTCCCTCCTTCTCTTGTCTCTTTCCTCTTATTAATATCTTCAAACGTATGTATTGTGTGCATGTGTGATATGCACTGATGAATGAACCCATCAGGACCCATCATAACTCTGTAAATCTGTCTCGAAGGAGACACAGCAATGAGCTATAGACATATTAGGATAATTCAAATTTGATTATAAAATGTGTGTGAAAATGTCACAAATAAAATCAATTTAAAAGAGACTATATGTTATATTATATTATATTATATTTTTCACTGAAGTAGAGATTAACAGTTTGATACTCAGTTGTTCCAAATGACAAGATTTCAGTCTCTGTCAGTCTCAAGTTGGAGCAACCTCAGTGCATTGTTTTGTTGTTGTTGTTGTTTTTGCTAGGAAAGGTCAATAACACAAAAACACACTGATTCAGATAGTGATGTTTTGTAAGACTGTTTCTCAGCGCCCAGTGGACAGTGGAGAGCAGGAATCTGGTCTGTGGCCTCATTCTGAGGACCTTGGCCTCAGCAGTAAAGCAGCCAAAAGAGAGAAAAAGCATTATCATTACAGATAATAACTCCAGCGGCCATTCATGTAGGACAAATCCCAACGGAAGGTACGCCTGCAGTATGAACATCATTATCAATATAGTCTACTCCCTTGTGAAATTCCAACCTCCCCTAAATAGAGAGGAAGTGGCAAGGGTAGATTTCAGTTTCATGATCTGTGGAGAATGTGCTCAGGATCCAGGAATACAAACTACACCAAGGGCAAATATGCAGTTATCAGAAGCGTCTACATAATTAAAGTATTCATTTCATGTAATTACTGCCTAATCCAGTGGGACACCAAGTGTTATGTTATGAACTTCCTGATATTGAAATACCTGTGCAAAAGCTCCAGAGCCCAGTAACACCAGATGAATTCGATCATTTCGGTGAGACGGAGTTTGTCATTGGCTGTCAGTTCTAGTGTCATTGACACACACTCTTGATTTCCAGTAAGAAGAAGAGGACGGGAGGAAAAATACATCCTAGTTGTATTTGGCAAATCATTTAGCGATATTGACCGTTTACAGCCCAGCTCGGGGGAAAGGGGAGTGACAGTAATAATAAAACCTCCCAGAAATACAAAGAAGTGAGGGGAAATGGGCTAACGAGCGCTGCTCAACTCAGAGAATCCGACTGAACAACTGGGTGCGTCCTCCCTGCCTCCGTCTCTGCCTCTTCAACCTCCACCTCGGTTTTCTTTACGTAGACGGAGCAAATCACCATTTACTGGTGGTACGTGTGGACTTCCAGGTGAGGATAAAACAGCTTTTGACAATCACATGTAATATGTGTGTGTTAAATAATGGACCGGGAGGTAGAAATAAGAAACAGTTGCAGTGGTTGTCGCAGTCATTGCATGGTCGTTAACGAGTTGGTTAATGAGTCTGGTGGTCAGGATTTTTGATGGCCTGTAATGTCTGGGCCCAAATAGATGATGGTCAGAGTGAGAACTGTCCTTTATGTTTTGTTTTTTTGTTCCGGACATGTAGATGAGTCATACATTGTCGATTGAACTTGCTTTGCTTTGATATTTCTCTCCATGAAATGCATTCATCAGATGACTGGAGCAAACACACAGACAAACTGAATTATTATTATTATTATTATTATTATTATTATTATTATTATTTATTATTTCATAGATAGACAGACAGATAGATAGCTGACAGACATGTTGCTCTGTATGTTCATCTATCATTGCAGTGTATTGTATGAATGTGTTCTAATAACCTGTCTTGTGTAAATGTCCTCCTACGCTCGCGCATGTCCTCCAGTGAATTTGACAGATGATGATGTCTGGAGAACGATGGTTGGGTTAAATATGCACCCGTTTTAGATGGTCGAACACACACCTCTCACCAGGAGTGACGACAAGGTGGGGTGAACGTTCACTCCGCTGAAGGACGAGACACCGAGTGGGTAATTGGGTGACAAGTTGGGAGAACATGCTCCAGATTCAGCGATGTGTTTTTCTGTTAAATATAATGTGCTTTCCATATTTTCCCATAAAAAATAAATAAAAAACAAAATGCCCTGTGGCTGCTTGTGTTGTGAATCTCTGCCCTGCATTAAACATCTGTCTTATGCCACAACTCATGAATGTAATTATTCCACTTCCAAAACAACTGTGCCAAACAAGCCAGGTGCAAAGAAACACGTTTGGAGGTTCGCTAACGTATAATTATAACACATACCACAAAGTATTATCATCAAATATAAGGTGATCGGCTGGCAGTAGTTTGGCTCATGGTTAACTTTTAGAATAAGCACAACCTGATACACTGTTAACATTAACCCTCACTTATTCCAGTGGAACAAAGGAAAATGAATCACTTTGAAAAGATTTGGAAAAGACTCTTGGAAAACTAACATCTCACACCTGCTCACACCTAAAGGCACGTTTTTAGTCTCAGACTGAGATTTTTCAAAGACTGTGAGTCTTACAGGGTCTCTATTTACATGACTATTATTGGTTGTTGGCTTCAGTTTGGTTGGCAAAATGTGGTTGGTACAAAGACCTGAACCCCCCCTACACACACACACACATACACACACACACACACACTCCACTGACGCACTCAGCTCAGTGGTGCCTACTGAAACATGCAACACTCCCCTTGGAAATGTTGACATTTCAGAAATTCCATCACTGAATGATGGAGATGAACAAGGATTTTAACATGTTCCATATCTTTAACTGACCTACAGTTGGACATTGCTCTCTGTCAGTTTAAAGAGGGCTCAGGGCTCGTGTTCGTGTCACCGCAAAGACTGAAAGACTTGCGCTGAAATCAAATACGTTTGATATCGTCTGAAGCCTGAGACGAGGAAAAGACTGATCGAAATCATCTGAGATTACCACCCTACACTAAACCGTCGAGATATAGAGATATTCTGTTTCTTTGGAAAATGACCAGCAGGTAGGTGGGTGTTAAACGGTTTTAAGGCACTTTGCCCCGTGTCGTGCTTATTAACTCTTTCTTGTACAACGACACTGGAGCACTGCTCCTATTGGTGCAACAAGTAAAATAAAACAAAACAGTTTACTCACAATAAAACAAAAAAGGTCCCTGGTTCGATTCCCGGCCTGAGGACCTTTCTGTGTTTAGTTTGCATGCTCTCCTTGTGTCTGCATTGGTTTTCTCCAGGTACTCTCACCTGCAAAAGCATGTCAAGTTCATAGACGACTCTAAATTGCCCATAGGCGTGAGCACGAATACGAGCACGAATGGTTGTGTGTCTTTTAATGTCATGCGATGGACTGGTGACTCATCCAAATTGAATAGAATTAAGACTATGCAATAAAGACATGTTTAACACGAAGTAATTGACACAAAACAATCGTTTGAATAAACCCAACGCTTTCAGAAGCAGCAGTTGACACCGACTGTATTGTATTGCACTTGCTCATCTGCTGCTGTTACTGTTGTATGGTTTGTACACGCAGATGTTCTGTTTTATGTATTGACCACTGATGAAATGAAATACCTTAAAAATGGAAGAGAAAAAAAAAAGCTTTTTCATAAAACCAGACCCTGACCTGCCGGTGATATAACATGACACCCAAGTGTGGTGTGTAATTTATGTGCTGCCTTGACAAATTGCTTCACTGGGGACCAAGAGACCACTTTCTTTTTCTGGCAGATGATTTCCATGGAGACCGAGCCTTTTATACTTTCTCCACACTTATACTTACGTCTTGATGGCTAACTCCTCTATTTTGAATGTTACGAAGGTAATAACTGCATTTAAGGATGCTTTTGCCATAAAGCAATCTGCTGCAAAGGAACACAGTGAGTGTGATTGTATGACATGGCAACACCATTTGTCATGCTGTTACGGCTCCAGCTATTGCCTGGAGTCTCACTTCTTATTGCATGTCTGGAGTAGTATTTACTTACTGAAGCAACACAGGTTTTTCCCTCTAATTCTGTCTTTAGGGAGATGGGTCTTCATGTGTTTTGAGAGGGAGCGCACACAAAGGTTTTGGCCCACTTACATCTGACCACGGAGGAGACAAGCAGTGCAGTGACACTTTTTGCTGGGCTGTCATCAGCTCCGATGTCTGGAACCAGGAACGAAATCCGGTGTCGCACCGTTCTACCTGGACTGTCACAACAAAAAGAAGACTTCTTCATTCACGTGTTCAAAGCGGACATATTGCACAAAAAGCAGACTCGACATCAGGTACGATTTGGAATGCTCGAGCGAACTGTTGTTGTTACAAGCTGGTTTGACCCACGGAGGAGACCGTCCTCGAAGAAAAAAAAAACAAACCCCGTTGTTACATTTTTCAATTTGGCACCTGATTTATTGTATCAACATACATCATCAACTTAACCTTTATTCAGCTGCGTTTTGTTTTACCCTCCTGGTTGGACGACTGTAATGGCGTCCTGTTCGGGGTACCCAAGTAAAGCCCTGGACAGGTGCCAGCACATGCAGGTTCTCACTCACCTGCTCAAGTTCTGCATGTCCGACAAGGTCCTCCCTCTAACTGACAAATGAGAACTGACAAATGGAACTGGAATCCAAACCTTCAACACATATAAACCATAAAACCTGTCTGTGCATCACATCTTCACTGCAGGTGGAGGTGCCACATTGGCAAACACTCCAATGGCTGTTTTACAACTGTCATACAGACTCAATCTTCTCATTCTCATTTTATCCAACACATCTTTTTTAATGTTTTGAGATTTTATGCTGAAACATAAGCGGGTAAAGAAGAAAAGTAATACATTTGGCCTGCCAGCAGCTTATTATCAGCAGCGGCCCGGACTGAACCCAGCACTTAGTCTGGAGTGCAAGAGCGAACATACTATTACAGGGAAGGGAGATTTCTAGAGGGCACGACCATCTGGAGGCCTCGCTTAGTTGTTTCAAACCACATATGGGTGGGTGGAGAAGCTGAGACTCATCAAGCAGGTGGGTAATAAGCTGACGACAGAACCTCATTCATGTTTCTCTGTAAACACAATAGTCGCCGCTGGTGAAATGCCCTTCAGGATTGTAAATGCAGGGTGCTATGAAAGCAGCGCAGGTAAAATATTTCCCAGCTCTTCAAAGCTAGAACATCATGTCTTATAGAAGTGGGACAAGTTTCTACTGTAAGTACGGAGAAGGCTCCCTTGTGCAGTTCATTGTTCGGGAAATGCCAGTGAAATGCCATGGGGACAGGTAAAAACTCCGAGTCGTGTCTTGAGATGACACTTGGACGACAAATGGCTGCGTATGAAAAATTGATATGGTGCAGAAAATAGACTGGCAGTCCAGTGCAGCGTGACCATGAGGCTAACACAGCAGAGTATCGACACACAATGTCCACAAACTAATTTCTCGCTGGAATTTTGTATCAGAGACAAATTGCAAACCCCCAAGTTTGGGTTTGTATAAGGAAACATCCAGAGAAAATGAATAAACACTGATGGAGGAGCACCGAGACCATCCGTCTGTCCTCACGTGCTCATATGTTGGAAATCTGGCTGAATAAGGCGTTTTCACTGTTAGCCATTGCAAGAGAAATGAATGCTTCTGTGAAATCAAAGAACGAAGTGGAAAAATGCGTCGTAAGTAACCCAGCTGCTTGTCAACTCGAGGGAACAACACACTGACAAGTGACAACAAGCCTTAATAAGTCATCTGGCAAACAGATTGCATGACCCGATGCTTCCGTGGTCGGATCCGTGCTCCAGTCCGATACATAGATAATCAAAGTATGACAGTGGGTTTTACATTTCAAATAACCTGGGGTGCATTACCAGCAGTTATTTACAGTGTAAGCACTGCTTATTAATTTTTAAACAGGCCCTTAAGGTCTGGCTGACAGACAAAGCTGGCAAGCACAAGCAGAATGAACCGTTGTTGTTTTCCCTTTCACAATATGAAACATAGTAATGGCACTGAGCAAAGTGCTGCTGAATGCATTATTAATGTATTGATGATGCAATATGTAAAGGTCAGGGCCATTGTCTGCATGCACAATCATTTATCATGCAGTGTGAGTCCACGTACGAGCATCCTGGCGTCACATTTCATATTTAAGCCATTAAGTTAAAGCTCTTAAGCAACACGGAAGTTAAATGTTGAAGATCTGCACATCATCTGTTCTGATAATTGCTTATCTGTATATGATTCTAGGTTGTTGTAGGTTGGACTCATCTTTTCAGTGGAAGCCCACAGGAAATGAACAGACAGCTGGGCAGATGTCTTTCCTTACGCGAGCCTGATGCCACTAGTGGGACACAAATGAAAGCACACAGCTGCCATGTTCCTCATCCACGATGGTGCTGTGGTGAACGTAAGCGTGTATGTGCTCACTGTGTCTGTGTTCCCGGTAATCCGTCTCTCTGTCTCTACCTACTACAGCTTTGTAATCACATTCCCCATGCATGTCTCATTAATTCCAGCCACGGCCATGTGGCCCACTTCTCCTGCTGTCACCTCCATGTGACATCCCCCAGCAGCACACGCCAACCTGAAGGCCTCCGAGGGTGTGTGTGTGGGGGGGTGATGGCCTTTGCAACACTCACAAATCATTCATGAGGTCAGACTGTCTCAAACCGTGAGAACTCACCTTGGTCGTGGCGTTTTGCAGCACCTATCAGAGAAGCCTTGGCTGAACTCGATGGAAGAACTGATCAAAGTTAAAGCAGAATCCCAGCGTTATTCTCAGTTACAGCTGCAGACTATAGGCACAGATCGCAAATGAAGCTAATTATGTAAATGGAACGAATATTTTCATTCCATTTACCGTACATTCCATGATGAGTTTTAGTCGTTCACATTCAATTCGATGATACGTTTTGTCATGAGGGTGTTAATGATACTTTTGGTACTCATGGATATTTCCATAAGTAACTAATTTTATTAATTACAGCTGAACAATTTCCGCAAAGATAAACTCAGGCAAGATGTTTCATAATTTTATATTTGGTCAGTTTTCTGAATGAATGATGGATGAGAATGGTGTTATTTGTGACGTGTTTAGTGATTTTAAAGTGGTTTGACAGTAAGTCAGGGTTGATGCTGCTGGAAGTTCGAACACTGGCCCATCTCAACATTTGATAAAGTCACTGAAATAGTTACATTACTATGGCATTTTTAACAGGGGAACTGATTTGAATTGTTGTTTGAATTATGACCAGAAACATTTGCAAAGTAACTTTCTCAACACTGGTCGTAATTAATGTAAAATATTTTAAAATTCGTATACAGACACAAACAAGTACATGAGCTACGATTTAGAAACATTATACTGTTTTTTTAGTTTCTCTCAGACTGTAAATTGTCTTAACCTCGTTGTTCCGACTTTTCTCTTACCTGAATATCTCAGAGACATTCCGATCGACTTGACCCTGAGATTATCAAGGAAATCAAGGACACAGCTCTTGTGGAGCATACAGACTGTATTCGACAAGCCTTGATTAATAATTCTGTTCATTCCAACTGTAGAGGAAAACACAACGACTGTCACCGACTGTCTGTACAATCGCTGATAACCAGTTTCTGCCTTTTTTTTTTTACCTGTCCTGTCTGACAGTCTGGATATTCAGTAGAAGAGATTACTGGAGCCCTTGGTGTCCGGCAGTTTTAATCTATGGAGAAGGAGCTGCTCAGATTCTTGTCCTGTGCAGGTTCCTCCATGTTTGAATCTCTATTGTATTTTATTGCAAACTGAGGGTTCTGCGCAGGATCTTAGCTGTTCCTAGCATTGCGCTCTTTTGGACAGAGAGCTCTGATGTTGTTCCTGGTATCTGCTGGAGCCATTCTCCCAGCTCGGGGGTCACTGCCCCTAGTGTCCCAATCACCACTGGTACCACTGTTGCCTTCACACCCCACATCCTCTCTATCTCTTCTTTCAGCCCTTGGGTTTCTCCAGCTTCTCGTGTTCCTTCTTCCTGATGTTGCCACCACTGGGGACTGCTACATCTATCACCACCACTTTCTTCCGGTATTTATCCACCACCACTATGTCTATGTCTAAGGCTGATTGGCCATCCCCATTTTGTCGGTCTGGATCTGGAAGTCCCGCAGGATCTTGGCCTGTTTGTTCTCTGTCACCTTTGGGGGTGTCTCCCATCTGGACCCCATCGAACCGGGGTCCAAACCGGCGGCCTGCTCCATAGTCAGTGAGCAAACCCACTGATACATATACATACACATACATAGACATAAAGGAAGAAAAAAAAACCCACCAAAAACAAATACCCTAAGTAAACAAATGAACATACAAATAAACAAAATAAAGCAACGGCAGCTACAATATTGCTCACAAGACATAGTGAAAAAACATCATAAAACACAATCAGCACAACCGGGAGGTTTTACCAAAATGGGAGATTGTATTACTGGGTGAATGTGACAGTGTGTGTTAAATGTTTGTATATCTACTGGGTATGTAATGACACGAGTAAGAGGGTGAGGCTCTACACCAGGGGTGTAGTTTCTGCCTTAAATTAAAACAAAATAATAGTAATAATAATTCATGTCTGCTTCCTTCCACTGATTTGATCACAGTGAAATAACATTTGGCATCATTTCCAGTTCCGAGACAACAAACGTACATAACGCGACTTGTAACAGGAGTAAGCGGAAGATTACGAACGGATGAATGAACATTTGGATGCAGTTTCCAGTTTTGGCATCACAGAACATATTCTGAAGATATTCTAAAGTAAAATGAGGTGGCAAATGTGGCCTTGGACATTGTTGTAGCTGCAGACATATTTGCATGTAAACTGTCCACTAACCGTTTCTTTAGAATTGATGCCTGCAGGTCAAAACTGTCCTTCAGCCTTCGGTCAGGATGATGCTGTGAGCCTTCTGCAGGCACCAGCAGAAATGATGAGCTGAGCTCCAAGCTCAGCTCAGTTATTTTAGCTATATGACATTTCACATTTCTGCATTTCACCATACCAACAGTTAAAGCGTGTTAACATGAAACTGGAGGAAAAACCAAGAGTATCTTTCTCCGTGAGAACCTGAGGCACTTTTTGACATCAAATCACATGCAGGTCTCGTGTATGTGTGTGTGTGTGTGTGAGAGAGAGAGAGAGAGAGAGAGAGTGTTTGATACCATTTTCATCGCTTTCATCCTGCAATAACTATTCAAAACCTTGTGCAAAGAATTTTCCATCTCCTCTAAGTACCCACTCTGTATGAAAATACATTTTTCACTGCCGTCAACACCATGTGAGGGTGCTCTGACAGTCCCTGTGTGCTCTTCAAAAGCACAAACAACTGCTTGTGAGCAATTCCACATCCGTGTCCCAGGCGGCTTAAATATTGTCACAACAAATAAAGTTGGGTGTTTATAAGGCAGTTTGCAAAAGGAGCAGCTATCGACTTGTATTGTACAGGTGAAGCGTTTGTGATTTATGACGTGAAACCAGGGTGATGTGGTGGCAATTTGGCCAGGATCAAAAAAAGAAAAAAAAGACTTGGATTTACTTCCTGACTTGGAAAAAAAACGTCCTACCACACTTTGAGACTGACTTCTTGTATAAACACGTGTATTCAGCCCCCAACTCTGCTGAAGTTTGGGTTTATGAGGTGGACACCTCAGCAAAGCAACACAAAAAACCACTGAGATGAGAACCACAGATGATTTACCATTTGATTGACTCAAGGGTTGGTCTTTCAGCACTTATTATTTCTTCACTTATTCAGGAGGAGTGAGTACTACAGGTACTACAGGTACCACAGGTGCCTCCCTCTTATGCAGTTGTATGTCATAATAGGTGAAACTTCTGTAACTGTTCACATTTGAGAATGTGGACAAAAACTGCTGCAACAGGGTTTTTATCTTTTTATTTTCATTTTTTTAACATTTACACATAAATAATATGGAACAAGGAGGAGCCGTATTACAGTTGCAACTGCTTTTGGATTTTGCTCTTATAACAAACGTGCCAACGGGCAAATTTACAAAAACGTCCGTGCTTCACATCCGATATGTTCAATGAGAATGTGCCAGTAAAACTGCCAGGAGACGCTTGTGTTGAATGCGGCCCTCCCACCCACAAAAAAGCCGGATAGAGTCGTGCCGAGTCAAGTCAAGTCGAGTCGAGTCGAGTGTTGTGGAAAAGCCTTGTAAGTCTAGAACGTGTCAACATTTTTCTCAGTTAACAATTTTTAATTTAGATTTTTAATGGAGTTATGGATCCGAAATTGTCACCAGATGTCGGTAACAACCACATATGTGCATGTAATCCACATATTCAAAAATCCAAACATGTATGTCTGTGAATAAATGTAAAAAAGTGAAATTACACCAGGAAAAAGAACTGAACACACTGACTTAGTAAAGCCTTGGTTGATAATAAAGCTTCAGACACCTCCTGTGTGGAGCAACTAGTCAGACATTGCTAGGTGATTTTGGCCCGTTCTTCCACAAAAAAGTCTTTTAGACTCTTTTGGACAGTTCGTTCCATAGATTTTTTGCTGGATTCAAGTCGGTGTTGACACCCAGTTTTCAGCTGGTTTCTCGTCTTTCCGTTCTTTCTGCACCTCCTTTTCTCCAAGTGTTTTTTGTTCAATAAGTGTCCCTGTGTCATTTCAGGCACATACAAAGAAATCCAAACACATGTGTCCATAAGTGAAGTTATGTGTAGTCGTAGTTATGTATATGTATATGTATATGTATATGTATATGTATAGTCCCTAATAATAGTAGTATTTGGAATATATTTACCAATGGGGCTATAAATGTTGACGCATTTCATACTTATTTTCCTCATTGTATATAGCAACTCTCGGTCTGCTCCCTTGACACCTGTGTTTTTGTTAACCAGAAAAGTACCGAACAGAACGCCTTCCATCCTCAGGACTTTTTGCTGTCTGTTTCAAATGGTCAGATTCAAAATTGGAAAAAGGGCTTTGACTCGTCCGTGCCCTCAGTGAATTTGCTGCAGAATTATTTGAAACTGAAGGTGATTGTGTCCTTTCAAATTGGAAATCAGAAAGACTTTGAAGCAGACTGGAGAGGATGTCAATGTTTTTAGGTGGTCTGTTTGAGATCCTGACTTCATTCTAATAGCTCTTCCACCTTGTGTGGACGTGGACATCTCACACATGTCCACCCACATCATGGCCTTGGCTGAGATCACATCTCTCATTCTTGATTTTGAGAGGGTTGAGATCTTTGTAGCTTTGACATTCATGATTTAATTTTTTTCTCATTCCATCTGCTTTTCAAAGTGTCTACTTTAGACATATAACTGGGACATTCTTCTGTCCTGCACAGATACTTGTTTTTCATTCTTTTTTTGAGAGGTGAATTACTTTTTTATTACATCTATTGGGCATTTGTACCCGATTCATAACACAGCTGACTGTCCTACACTACCCTGATTTACCGTAATATATAAATTATGTTTTTGCTGCAAAAACATTTGTCTCCTGCGTATACAGGACTTTCCAAAGCCATTGTGACTTTTCACCAGGTACAGTTGAAACTGAATGTAGCCTCCACTTCCTTGACTACAGGACAAATGTGATTATACAGAGAGAGATGTGCAGCGGTGAGTGGTTTCATTCCACAGTGTAATTTTAGGAGAGTAACTGAGCCTCTGAAGGGGCCACAGGTTTGAATCCTCTCTGGCTTCTTTCCTCTTTTTTCTTAAACCAACTCAATGGATCCTTGAGAATGTCAATGTTATGACATTTAGGCTGGATATTTCAAAGCGCAGGCTCCGTAGAGAGAAAGATTGTGAGGAAAAAAAGTCAAAAACATATCGCCACAACTGAAAAAAAACTGCAATTTAAAGTTTTAGAGAGGGGAAAATGGTCTGAGACAAAGCTCAAAGACATGTTTACTGGACTGTTCAATACTAAACGAACAGTTTCCCTCTGGAGACCACTGCAGCCATCCTGGAGCGCCACGCTACAGTCTTCTCCCCTGTGGCAGCCTTCAAGGTGCACATGATAGGGAAAAATGAAAAATGACACTTCAGGGAAGTTGAGCACTGTTGTTCTGAAAAATCCAACTGCAGTGTTTGGTTTTTTTTTCCCCAAAAGCATCATTCATTTCGAATTTTTCGTGTAACAGCGCCACTTTTGGTTAAAGCCAAAATGTGTACAAAATGGAAAATGTCTGTGTGTATACTATATATATATATACATATACATATGATATGCATTTTCCAACACAAAGAGCACAGCTACCAAAGCAGTAATGACCTCCATTTGTTAGATAGAACTGGGTGGAAAAATATGTTTTTATTAAATAAATAATGATGAAATATGTGTTTATGAATACACCAATGTGTTCATTTCTGCTCTCGATCTGTCTCCCACCACAAAGTCTCTCAGCTAGCCAAGGAAGTAAGGACGTAATCCTCGAAGATAGATTATTACATCACAGATACATTAATACATCACTACACATGGATGGATGACATGAATCGTATGTTTTCTGCTCTTCCAATTTCCACCTCTGAGGGAAGGAAGGAATGAAGGAAGTAAACTTGACCTTGCCCACATCATTCTGGAGCCTCCGACAGTGCTCCATCAGAGGTCTGGTGTCCACGTTGAGGGGAGAGAATGGAATACGTGCTATCGGCTGAGCTGACCTGAGCATCCCTGGAAGCTTTTATTTTATTGGCAGAATGGCTGAGACATCTTTACACCCACTCTCATTTCTGTTTGTTTTTATATGACTTCAGTGTGCCTCCGTTAGATCCTCTGTGGGTCTCTTTTTTGTTTAATGGTGGCGGGTTCAGAGACTTGTTGCTTGGCAACAATGACTGGTCTGAGCCACATTCAGTTATTTAGTTTTTGTGCTCATCAGTGATAATGTCAATTTCAGCAGTTTGAGCCTGGCAGCACTATTTGCGTCCTGTTTGTTTTTTTCTGGGAGTGTGTTCACACAGCAGTGTGAACTCTTAAACTCCCTGATTCAGTTCATCTTATTATGTTTTGTTTTTAAGGGGTGTCTGTTAATATCACTTCGGTCCTCCAAAGGTAGCCCACCAGTGATTCATTAATTATTTGACGATTTGAATGACTACAATCCAGTTCATTCTATTCATCTATCTGAACAGTACAAAATAGTTTTTCATTGATTTTGTTTTTAATCTCATTCTCTGTCCACTCCGTGTCCCTTTTCTATGTGAGTTGCCATGTTCGTTGTGCTGCTACCTGGTATACGATGAATCAACGGGTAGGTGTGTGTTTTAAGATACGACACGGCTGTGAAGAATGCTCTGCATCGCGTCAGGAGGTTTGTCTCCACAACGTGTCTTAAACCAGTTTAACACACACTTACCCGGTGATTAACCCTGACTTAGAGCAGCAAGGTGAATCGGAGATGTCCTGTCAACTTTTCCATCTTCCCTCTGAACATATCTGAAGTATCTCCAAACTTCTGTGTCTTTGTAGGTTCGCTGAATATCCCCGCTTCACCTGTTTTCTCCTTTCGTCCATTTGTTGCTGTTTACTAACTGCGTCTGTCCCACGGCTCCATGGTGAGGGTGCGTTCAAGGCACCTCAAAAACACGGGTGCAGAGGAGACTAACTATGTAATAAACAATGTAACTATGGGTTTTTACTGATGCAGACACACTATGACTGATGCATTGGTCAGTTCCCCAGCAGCTGTATCTGAAGCACGTTGAAGCTTCCAGTGCAGTCGCATCGCAAACAACTGTATCAGACCGCTGATTCAAATCGGTGAATCTCTCCATCCCTAGTGTGGATGTAAATTTACAACAATGTCAACATCTGGACAAGGTCTTTTAATCAAAAAGTGAAATATATTTTTCACTTCCAGTTACCTGTTACTAAATGTTGGGTGCATTTGTAGATAAGCTGTAAGTTGTACTGCACATGTGTTGCACAGGTGTAAATGATAAACTGAGGCACAATATTGATGAAATTGGACGTTTCTCTCAAGAATCTTGAGGTTGTTAATATTGTAAATGAATAATTTATTGATTGCTCACACTTCCATTATGTACTTGAACTTATTGGCACTAAAACAAAGGTAGTAAAGGCAAAGGTAAAGGTGCCATTCATAGGTTATTACGCTGTTCTTTCGCTGGTCCAACCACTGGAGATGAAATTCAGCTGAATGTGGCACCCGAGTGTGCAAAAAGCAGCTACCAAAAATCACAGTGGAACCACCACAATCACCAAAGTGAATCACCTTCTGCTGCTTGTATGCAGGTATGGACTCAAACCTCAAACCTGTCACACACACAGATCAGAAAGGATTATTTGTACTTTGTACAAGCACGTCAGCTATCACACTGTGATGTGGTGAATCTAAAGGTTGTTAGAGTTGTGTTTAACAGACGGGAGAACTGTGAGAGAACATCTGAGCACATCAGAACCTATATGGTTGATTATCCGGAACTCTCCTGGCTGATAACGGACACTTCATTGCTGTCAGCTAATAGCAACTTACAGTATTTGATT
>CAAKHB010004657.1:75401-94031 GCA_901007665.1 Aeoliscus strigatus
TGCATGAATAATTTGCCACATGTTGTACAAGCATTAAAACTACCACTGTGACACTTACAGTATGTATTTAATATGCATGTATCTATCATGCACAATAGACACCAGGTGTCAGATTTACATGAATCTGGAATTTCATCTACATGAGTGTGTTCAAACACACTCACTAACGATGAAACGAATAGAATAGAAAAGAACAGAAATACGTGCCATTTTATTGTCACATTTGGCACCATGTTTAGCGGCCTGACGGCATCAGATGCTTGACAAAGGTGTTAAAATGTAGAATCCAATATCATTAGTAAGTAATTACACATTTTATTCACTTTGAAAGTGGGTTTTTAATTTGGCTGCACACCAGATTTTATGACACCTACCTGCATGTTCCCGAGCCCTTTCGACAAAGCAAATCTAATCATCATCTAGAACAGGGGTCGAGATAATCCCAGATAACCGAACAAGGCTCGCATATTGGGCGCATGACGCTTGCATGACGTTCCTTCTGCTGGTAGTTGACGCCATAACATCGTCATTGTCACGATACGTTTATTCGTTTGCCTTCTTTGCGCAGTGGTAAAACGCTAGCTAGCTAATTCGATGTCACAACGACGTCACACTCACGTCTGCTTCCAGCCTATCGGGTGTGTCGGGCGCAGGGAGACGCAGCAGACATCAGTAATGAGGACAGAACGTCAGTAGATCATTGGTCCACTGGTGTTTATACAGTGAAACCTGAACGAAGGATCAGATCTATGAAGCGGACCAATAACACCAGCCTTGGGTGCGACTTCTGTTTGTGAAAGCCCCCCGGAGGCCTATTCATACACCGCTAGAAGAGAGAACTTTGTTGTGCAGAGGCCTGAGAGCGAGCTGCAGATTGGAATCAGGGGTTCTCGAGGACCGGTTTGGACCCCCGTGGTCTAGAACCACTCTGTGTCGTTATGATCTGTTTGTGCGTTACTTGGACCTGTCTTATTTGACATTATGTGTGTTTGTGTCAGTTATATTAACTTTTTCTACCACCACCACTACTACTGAATTGTAGTCAAGCCGAGTAGTGCTGGAACTGTGTATTTGAAAAGATGCTAAAACCTTTTTTTCCTTTTGTTTTGCTTCTGTGTCATTAAACTCTCGACATGATTCCTCATTTTGGATCAGAATAAAATAAAAAAAACACAAACAGTGGATGTGCACATGTGTGTTTTGCAGGTTTTTATAGTGAAATGGGTGTCTCGCCAGGAGAGAACATTGGTATTACTTCCCCACACACAGGCAACACTTCATGATTTAGTTCCACAAAGGTTCAAAAACACGAATATTCAGCACACACAAAAAAAACTTTTCTACATTTCCGTCTGTTTTTGTCAAAAGTTGCTGCTCAGAGGGGAAAATGTGTTGATGAATGAAGCTCTCATTCAAAGTGAGTTGCTGACAGCTCCGGAGTCCTGGGGACCAATTCATTTGCAGTGCAAGTGCGATATGTTGAGATCAGTCCCTCAGAAGTCTCGGCTGCCTGAGCGCTTTGAAAGAGTCACATGTCTGTGCTGGCACAGGAAACTCAGCAGCTCTCCAAATGATTCACAGCGCCTGCCGCCGCTGCAGCGCTGGATTTCTCATTACCTGGCTGTGTGAATCAGACACATCCAAACATCCACAGCTTTAATTTCCACCTCGGATTTGGAATAAAGCGTTGATCAGACCTGAGTGGCTTCACATTTCCGTCGGCTAAGAAAACAAATTGTAATTCTTACTTGACTCAGGGGGATGATGACATCACAATAGATCTATGGGTACAAAGGGCAATGCAACATGGAATTCATCTGTTCTTTCTTCTCTTAGTTGATAAATATCACTTCACTTCTCATTTACGCCACGAAAGGAATTTCTGTGTGT
Source organism: Aeoliscus strigatus (assembly GCA_901007665.1). NCBI lineage: Eukaryota > Metazoa > Chordata > Actinopteri > Syngnathiformes > Centriscidae > Aeoliscus > Aeoliscus strigatus. Next base: position 77,292 of record CAAKHB010004657.1, read on the forward strand.
GTGAATCACTGAAATGAACAAAAAGACCCAAGTGTAACAAAAACAGATTACACAACACACCGCCATGTTGAACTCTGGGTTTCAGGTTGAATATACGAGGTCAGGCGACATTCCATTTGCGCGTACATGTCCAGAACTTGGAAAAAAACAGCAATTATAACACTTTAGAACTGTAGTGAAAAGTGCAAAAGACTGAAAATATCACAGGACCTGATGTGACGCAGTACAATGAATCAATGTCTCTCCAAATGATGTTGTCATTAGCTGGTACAAGTTGTTTACGGATTGTTAAACATGTTTTACAAGATTATAATTGATTTCATTGTACTGGTAAGGGAATTAAAAAAAAGTTCCATCATGATGTTCCAGTGAAATAAGTATAAACACAGAAAGGTTTCATTACTCACACACTGAATAGAAACATCCTAGAAACAACTAATCAACAGGTGGTGATGTTCAGCAGTAAAACTGTTCAGCCAGTAGAGAATAACATGAACTCTATGACATTCTGAATCAAAGAAGAGTGGTGGTGGACAAGGGGGGAGCTGATTCCTCTTCTGCAAAGATGGCTGATGTTTACTGCAGCTGAACAATGGTTGGCTGCGGTGTGTGTGTGTGTGTGTGTGTGTGTGTGTGTGTGTGTGTGTGTGTGTGTGTGTGTGTGTGTGTGTGTGTGTGTGTTTGTGAGAGAGAGAGAGCTGAGACCTGACAGACAGAAAACCCATCTAAAAAGGGGCGGCAGCGAGTTGTGGGCTGATGATGAAGTTGTCTCACTGAGCCTTGGATGGATGTGATCGGCTGACATGGACAGCTGATGGCTGATCACACGGTGATAGCTGGAGCGCGTGAGAGGATGTGTCCTCACTGACTGAACCGTCATTACAGCGTCAGAAAAAAACTTTATGTGGCTGTAGAGAGACGCAGGATCTAGACACTGAACTGCACACAGCAAAAGTGTTGCCTTCAGGGTCTTGTCAATGCATGTTAATCAGTGCATTTAATTCAGTTAAACTATTTGTTGTTGTTGTTGTTATGTCTTTTAACGTAAAACGCATCAGTCACTTCAAGACGTTTAGCACCTATGTTAGCTGGCTACCTAGCTAGCTAACATTCCGTTAGCTACCCTAACCCTAGCCCAAACAACCTGGAAGGATGGGTTGTTTGCAAACTACCCGTGTTTTCAGGTTATGTGCTAATAACCTGGGTAATTTGCATATTACCCGTTATTTTCACGTAACATATACAATCCTTTCTTCATCGAACTATATTTTTCAGGAATGTCTGCGCGCTGCAAATGTTTACACCTGGGACCAGCTGATTGTGCTGAGGCAAGCAGAGCACCATGGCGACAGCAGCAACAGACATCTGTGGAGAAATTACGAGGACACCCGGAGGTTGCAGAGGAGGAACAAAGCGACAAGAGGAGAGAGTCGGGTCCCCACAAGCGACTGATAGAGAAGAGGAGGGGAGATTTATGGACAATCTGAGATCACAGGATGATGGATGAGCCAGCGAGGACTCAGAGGGACTTCTATGAGTGCAGTGTTATTATATGTTCGGAGTACTCAGCCTCTGCAGTACAGCAGACTGCTCAGATACACACACACTGCTTCACATCAACAGCACAGAGATAAAAATGAATTTAAAATAAAGGATTTATTCATGACTCATGTTGTCATTTACCAGCAAAGTCATTGTCTGCATCTGTGGATCTTTATAAATAAACTGACAACGATTAGATTTTGTTTGCTGCATACATTCTCTGTGGGATGAATCAAACTTTATGTAGCACTTTTCGTACAAGGAAATGTGACACAGAACAGACAAATATAAAATATAATAATAAAATAATGTAATATCTCACATCTATATATATATATATATATATATATATATGCATATATATATGTGTGTGTGTAACTAGAATAGGAAAATGACAACACACAATGGAGATAAAAATTGTTGTACATGTCTTCCTTCGACCTTCGAGTGCGCAGTCTACACTCAGTCTTCTCAGCCTCCCAGCAGCATGATGCTGTTTGCATTCACCTGGCTATTAGTTCAGGTTCAGATAAATGTATCATCCTCCACTTATCACTTCCACACTCATCCGCTCACCGAGACACTGATCTACACACCTCATACACCTCGTACAAACCCTCACGTGTAGATTAAATTCACACCTAACATTTCTTCATTTTGCTGGATGTGTAGAAACATGCATCTGCTCACATTGTTGTACATAAAGAGCAGGTACAAAGCTACATGAGGGTCCTGGAGGTCATATTTTCAGCATGTTACCTGCAGCAGCTCACGTCTCAGTGATGGAAGAACAGATGAGATGCAACCAGCGGGAACTCTTAAGTGACACCCTCCACTCTGGCTATCAACCAGCGGAGGTGATTAGAGTTCCAGCTGCTCGGTCCAATGCCTGTCTGAACCCGTCGGCTTGATTTGATGATTGTCTGCCGCAGGCTAGTAATGAAACACGGTGCTGAGCGCAGACAGAGACTTGATCCCAGAGAGGCAGATCGCAAATACAACAATGTGTCAAAAATCTTCAGTGTCTGAATGAACACGGACGTCTCAATAGGTGCCGCTCTCTGTCCAGCTAACACACATCGCTGCTACCACAGTAACGTACGTACGGACAATGATGACGAAGACCATTTACACAATGTAAAAAAGCCATTTAATGACATCAAACAAATACCAATTTCACTTGTGAACATGCAATGGCCGAACCTTCCCAAACACTGCAGCTGGTCCGATGGCTGTGAACGTTAAGTGTTGAGAAGAGAATGTTGCTGGAATGAATTCTGAACCTACAGTAGAAGAATAAGGCTTTCTCAGTGTCTGGATCGTGTTTGTCAGCAGGGCACTGTAAGTACATGTCCAAGGCGACGTAAGAAGACAAGTACTTACAGTACTTGTAATCATTGTCTTCTTAGCTCCAATCTGACAAATCACTTACATATGAGCATGATGTCATGGTCACCAGGGTCATAGATGGACTGATGAGTTATAGATGGACTACAAACGGGGATAAAATAAAATGGGGAATTCTTTAAGGTTCATGAAAATTTGACCATCCATGTCGGTTCAAGGGAAAATAGGAGAACCAACCAACTCAATTTTGGATACAGTCATTTGCACATTGTTCAGCTGCAATCTACAATCCTTTCGGTGGCCAGTCTTTGCACAAATGCTCTGATCATGCAAGTGCAAGTTTCCTTTTGAAGGATGTGCACTAATGTCTACAATATTCTTTTTATGTGTAATCCTAATCTGAAAAAAACGTTATTGTCATAGATTTAACTGTGTGTAATCTGTTAACCCAAACATTTTCATCAAGCGTCACTGTGGAAATGTCTCACTGGTCAATGTTGTACGATATGTGGACGTCCTTCTTCAGGTACAAAGCCACTGAAAGAAAATAAGTTAATCAAATTTAATACACATCTTACACCAGTTGCAATGAATCCATGTAAAATCTAACAGGTCAGTAATATTTGCGCCACTTGAAGAATCAACGTGAGGCTAAGATTCATGTCAGAACTGGGGCGTAAACGCTTGAACATTTCACAAACAGTACCGGAGCTGAAGTAACGGAAGAAATGACGAACCCACAACCTCTAAATCCGTGTGTAATAATAATTATATATAAAAAAAGAAACAAATGCAAAAACACTCTGCTCATACAATATACACAATAAATGCACGGTTCTGTTGCAACCTGACAAAACAAGCTGATAAAATGCTGACCGCAGTGCGCAGCTGGCAATGATGCATTACATTTGACACAAAACTTGTGCTCAATATGGAGAATGTCTGTGTCTGTTCTTTTTTCATTTGTTCCTCACAGCAGGTTTAATGAAAATTGTGTCCGGAGGAAGATGGATGGCAGCTCGGCTCCTCACGCCGGGGTCTGAGCGGCCGCTTTGATCTCAGCAGACACCCTCTTCTCCTTACGCCCGGCGTACTCGCCGATAAAGGAGCCGTCCTCGTTGAACTGAGCGTCTTCGTCGGCGTAGTCCACCAGGCTGTCGCCGCTGTCCCCTCCTTTGATCTCTCTGCTCAGGGAGCGTTGGCTGCCCTTCAGGGGCTTCTCGTCGTTGTCGCTGCGGGCGAATCACAGCTGATTTAGAATGGATGTATTTGGATGGCTGATTGGAGCGGACGACCACTGCCGTCGCTCCTCTATGGGCAGCTAAGTTAGTGCGAAAGATAATGTTGCACATTTACCAATACATGCACCAGTGCGTTTTACAGGCTGGTGGACCCAGATTCTGAACTGGGTGGATTCGGGTTGGATGAGTTAGTGGACGATAACAGGACTGATTTGATACGACGCAGATGAACGATCAGTGTTGGGACAGTTACTACGGTTACAATGACAAGTTCCCCTGTTGAACATGGAACAGTAATGTAACTATGTCAATTACCAAATCAACACAAGTACCACTTTTCTGCACGGTGAATGAAGGTTCTCAACTGTTTCAAATGTGAGATGTCAGCGTTTGAACTTCCAGCAGCATCAACACAGTCAAACTGCTTTTAAAATCCTTCAACGCATGAACCCAACAGACTACAGACTGAACTGTTCAGAGGCAACTAAAAGTGACTTTAAAGGATTTACACTCTATTCATGAATGTATGCATTTTGTAATGAAATTACATGTAACTAGCAACACTGTGAATGGTTTTGTGAACTTATTTATCTATCAACTATTTTTCTCTTACAAAAAGGCACCATCTCTAATCATTCAATGTCACTTTACTATTTCTGTTTCCAAGGTGATGATGCATGAGGGGTGAGGGGGTTTATTCCGCGTGGTGAGAAGTTCACACTAGAACTGTGACAACCTGCTTAAATGGAGGCTGCAGTCTGTTCAAGCAACATCTGATCACTGGAAGCAGTTTGTCTCAGGATAAGCTTGAACTGTTGTCATGACAATTCATCAGTCAAGTCTGCATTTAAAGTGAAGGACAACAGAGCTGACACCGACTCATCGGAGGAAACAGTGCAGAGTCTGTCGGAGGAAGACATTTCATTTCATTCAGAAACACTGTAGGTGTACGGTAGGTCACTGTAGGCTTTAAATTCAATCTTACTTTGTTTGAGACAGACCTACTCATTTATTAAACATACTTAGCTCTTTATTGAAATACTTAGGAATGAATAACTTCCACCCCTGGGTGTTACTAGGGGATATTACAAGATTTAAATCATTTTATATCATTTTTTTAAATGTCAATTTCTCTTGGTAATAAATCAAAGTCACAAAAGTCACCATGTATGGTTGGAAGTACTGGCTGTTGATGGTAAAACGCAAATGCAAATAAATAAATAAAGGAAATAAAATTAAAAAAATAATAACTCAAATCGATTTAGTTAAAGTTATAGTTTATAGATATAGATATAGATTTAGTTAGGTTAATTGATTGACAGAAACAGTGCCACCGCTTCCATCATGTGCATCACATGGACCCAAAAATAGCCAAATGGAAAAATGATAAATAAAACATAAAAATAATAATATCAAAATTATCATCACCATCACCATCAGGGATAAACAAAAGTATGTACATGTTTTAAATCAAACAAAATAACAAAATAATAGTTTTTTTTTTTTGTTTGTTTTGATTGATATTGATTTTGAAGAAGCACCATTCCAGCTTGTTTCTGTGCACTATTGTAGCATTCAATTTATCATAATTGGTTATGGTGTGGGGGGGGTGGGGGGTGGCAGGGGGCATCACAGTTCAACTGTGCTTAGGGCACCCACCTGGCGAGCAGTGGCCCTGGATGGATGGATGGATGGACAGACAGTCGTCAGAGCCTTCAGTATTGTCATACAAGGTGCCCTAAATACTTACTCATGACTTAAATATGCTCATTCATTATGCTGGTGAGGGTGAAATAATCTGCTGCAAAAGTAATAAAATCCACTGAACAGCGGCTCTGAATGGAACCAATGATAAGAGGAGTTTGAGGGATGGTGGGATGCAGACCCCTCCTCCATCCCCAAAGGGGTTATGTAAGAAGAATATGTTGGTCTAGTCTGCCCGGCACATTGATCCTTTATCCGACTGAGGTCTGTGCACGCTGGAATCTTTGTTGGCCTTGAACATGCTCTGAAATATCAGTAACCCAACTCTGGTGGGTAATAATATGGAGCGTGTGCAGCTGGAGAAGCAGATGGATTTGTAATTTCATCCGTATCTCTCAGTCCTGCCCTTCTGTCAGCTTCACCTTACAACGATGATGCTTCCCTCCCTCTACACTCTACACTACAATACATACTGCTGTAGGACATTGTAGCCTGCAGTGTCAGCGGAGGGCCGTCGAGAGAAGCAGCAGCGGGATCGCAGAGACACGAGTACTTCTGCAACATCCCTATCAGTAATGTATGAAGTACACAGCGGACCAGGTCACCTCTGTACCTAAATATGTCAGTAGAGACAAGAGCACAGCTAATGTGACTGAGGATACCAGTTGTTTGTGACCGCACTGCTCAGCTGTTACATAATTCAACATAAAGGTCACGCTGGGAAAAAAAAAACAGAAGGGAAAAATGAACACTATTTAGTACAGATTTTTCTTTGTAATTGCTCTTTTGCTTTCTTGCTTGGCTGGAGCTGTTGTCAAAAAGAAGTTTCCCTCCGGAATAAATGACGTATTTCTGATTCTGATGCAGTAATTGTACTAGAAGCTACATGGATTAGCTCATCCTTCTCTTTGGGGACAGGGTCAGTTGGTCTGAGAGTGGGCTCTGCTGTGCGCTAACGTTTGTGTGGCAGGTAATATTTGTCGTGCTGACAGTCGTGGTTCTTGCGAACCGACAGGTTCAGACAGTGTCAGCCTCAGCGCGAGCAGATCGCGACCTCCTGCCACCGAGACACTTTTGACTTCATCCCAGCGTTTGTTGTGCTGTGCAGATCCCACTGATTGGAGAACTACACCGCAGCTCATGCTGTGGAGCGCTGTCAGGAACTGGATGCCGACAGGATTAATGAAACATGCACAGATATTACAGCCCAGGAGATGAGCTGTTTTCAATTTCATTGATTGGTTTCAGCTTCCTGCTGCGTGCTGGCCGGTGGGTAATGGCAGCAGCTCCCGCTGCAAAGCCACGTCTCTACCAAACACTCACAGCACACCATAAGCACTTTCTGACCGGAGTGGGTTTCGAGTCCTTCTAGTCCTTAAAACAAACTGCAGGAACTACGTTGTTTGGTTTTTTTTTCTCACCAAGAGGAGCTTTGAATGGCGTGTGTATACATTGACCAGTGGAGCACTGAGAGCAGCTTGTTTACAACTGCTGCTGGTGTTCGCATCGAATCCAAGACAAACAACAAACACAGCAACAAACATGGCGTGCCTCCATGTCGCTGTGTCGCATGCAGCTTGCAACAATAATGTATACAAATCGTCATTCGCAGAGAAACAAGTTCATTTACCAGTCGTCCAGTCAGAAAGCACTAATGTCACCTAAAGCTGCTTTTCCACGACACAGTCCCAGCTCTTCTCGGCTCGACTCTACTTGGTTTGGTTCCGGTCACTATCCTTTTCCACTCCAGTTCACTTCCTCCTGGGTGAGAGCTGACATCACAGAATTTGCTGCTCGAAACTGCCAAAACAACAAACGCCAACAGACCACACTTTGCTGCAGGTCTCTTGCTCAACAAACACACAAACGTCTGGAGTAGGGATGCCGCAATTATTGTATTTATCGATTGAATCGCAATTATGAAAGTCACCATGATGGTATCGTAAGGATTTTGATAATCACGATACTTGTTTTCAGGGGTCTCTCCCCTAATGAAAAAAACAAAATCTCCTTGTTTTTGTGAAAATCGTGATAATTGTGATAATTTCATGTGATAATATTTATCGTGGCATCCCTAGTCTGGACCACTGACGGACCACAGTGTGTTTGTTCAATGAGCAGGAGACGAGGAATAAAGAACTGTGTCGCCGGCTGACAGTAAACTGACAGTACGGAGATTCTTGTGTTGACAGTAGGTTTTGGGACGTCCCTCTTTCTTTTGTGACCAATCATTGGCCAGCAGTTTGTAGACATCATGTTTGGAGGAGGAGGTAGTATCCCCAATGGAAAGGCAAAAAACAGGGGTGGGGTGAGTCGAGTCGCGCTGGAACTGTGTCGTGGGTCAGGGGCATAAGTAGATGGTACCACCCCAACAACACACGTGTGTAAACAGCCCGTGACGCGTCTGCTGTTTATCACATACTTTCTAGTTACTTATCCCATCAAATGTCTTGCACTGGAGTAGCGTAAGGCTCCGTGTCAACCTCATGCACGCTGGGTTGTCTTTTCAGCCAGAGGAGAAAAGCAGAAAGAACTACTGAAATATGAGGAAGAAGATGGAAAGGACAACTGGCAGAAGGAAAAATATTCACATGTCGGACATTGGTGAGATGGTCCATTTACCTGTATTCACAAAAAGTGTCGTCATTCATGCCCTGGGACTCCACGTCTGGGTGGAGGTCTTCTTTTTCTTTCACTGCTCACAGAACGAAGAGAATGAACAAGAGATTCCATAAGAAACTTTTGTAAGATTGTTGGCTCGGAACATCTGGCCTCCTGGTCCTTAAGTTCATGGTTGTCATTGTTTCATTTTACGCCCAGATTACCGCCTGGCCTTTTGATCTCAACTACACCCCTGTATAGAAGACGTAACAAATGTTTTTAATAAACCTGGCCCAGCAGCAAAGAGCAGGGGGGCGGGGCTACTTCCTGTGACCTGCATAGATACACCTTATAACTGTCTTTGTAGTCCTGTCTGTGGCCCTGTTCACATTCTTTTCTAAAACTCTGAGGTCCACAGACACACTGGGTTATATTAATATCTTAGCTATATTGCAGCCGAGGAAGGTGGCTCAGATCGTCTGACTCTCTGCTTCCAAAGTCACATCCCTCCGTGGTTCCGAGTCGTTAGGGACCGTCTAGAATTCATGGAGCTGTTTTTTCCTGAAACTAGAATCACTGAGAACCTGCCCTCCCTGTCAGAGACGCTCAGTTTAGAAAATATAGAGATAAATATCGCAAAAAAGTGATGCTTAGCTGAAGAGGAGATTGTCACACATCCGTGATATGAATCATTATTCAGCAGAATCTCAGCTGAGAGGTTTGTTTTCTCAAGACATTTGAATATTTTCCAAAATAAGATTTAAACATTTTCAGTTTTGGTCCAAATAATCTGTGTGTACGTGATTCGAGGAGAAACATGAACATCAGTGTAAGAAGAAGTGTAAGAAGCGCTGAGGTCGGGATGAGAATGGAAAAATGCATCTCGCTTCCATTTTTCCGATGAAAAGCAATCGATCAGCTGTTGGCTGTGACTGATCCAAGGCAATAAGGACTCTCAGGTTGCAAATTGGAGGAAAAACACACACGACAGGGAGACTATAAAGCTTACATAATCATTTACCGCGCACCACGCTCATGTGCAGCATTTGCATTCTGTCTGACTGTGAGCTGCTTATGTTGTTGCTCCGCGACTAAAAAAAAAAAAAAAAAAGCAAGATGCAAATGCTGAACTGCGATACTAATTTTCCTGTCAACATATTTCACGTCTAAATTTGCATTGAAATAATTTTGTTGCCTCATGCTTGTTTGTCAAAAAACACATCACTTTACATATTTCTGGAATGGCTGCGAGGATGATTGATTGATTTCATGGCAGCAAGCAGCTAAAGGGGAAATATGAACGATAATAGAAGCAGCAATTAGTATTCATCAGCTTTATGTGTGTATGTGTGTGTGTGTGTGTGTGTGTGCACCTACCTGAATATTTCCCTCCTTTATTTCTGTTGACAAAGCAGGCGATCAGCACAGTGAGAGTGAGGAGAGCGATGGCACACAGCAGGCCGATGAACCAGCCCTGAGTGGATATCCCTCCATGGATACTGGCCAGACCTGAGGAGAACAACACCCCGTGACATTGACACACCGTGACCTTTTTACACAGACACTTGATTGAATGTTTACATCGACAAAGGCGCTCTGATTCAGAGCCGCTGATGGAAACGGTCCAATATTAATATTAAACAGCTAATTCGCCTGTCTAATTAATCAAGTGTGGGACGCTGTACAAATGTAATTCCTCTCTGCGAGTCCATGCGGTCAAATTAAATCCAACTGACACCACACTGGACCACACAGCGTGGCTGGAGTCACCGCTCAAGGACAAACTGGGCGTACCTGCGCTGAATTCTACTGACTTATTGTTTTCTTTCCTCTTCAGTGGACCTGCACATAACTTTTACCAATATACAACGGACAGATTCATAAATATGCACGGTATGTGTATGAAGAACATTCTTTCTTCAGGAGGAATCCACTGGAGCTGGCAGAGCAAAGAGGGTCGTGTGGAAAAAAAAAGGTGATCTGCTGCACATCTGGGCACGTGTGTAAGAAGCTCACCACTCCCAGCTCACCCACAGTGTGAAGCGTCCCGGAGCAAGACACCGAACACCGAACTGGTCCTGATGCTGTGTCATCAGAGTGGGAATGGCGCTTTGCAATTATGGTAGAAACGTCAATATGCAGCCATTTGCCAATGGAGATGAGTCCTAATGTCGGAATATTGACTGTTGATGTCAGACCTGCTGTTTTTTTACACTTCCACCATGACAAATGTGCACCAACAACGCACCAGAACATACCTCCCACCCACGGGTGCACAGGTGGACACAATTGCTTTTAACACATCACTGAGAATATAAAAATGTCAGACAGAAAACATCAAGGACACACAAATACTTACAAGCCCCAACCCCACAAACATGCACATACACACACACACATACACACACACATACACACACACACACACACACACACACACACACACACACACACATACACACATATTTCTGCAGTGTGGCCCATGTAAAACATCCAGTGTTTCAGAGACAGGCATGTACATGTACATACACATCAGAGTGACGTCTGACGACGAGCAGATATTCCAGGTCCCGTAGTGTTTTAATACACAACCACTAAATCACACTTCTGAGAGTGAATGATGCGAGCCATCGCTTTGAACTGACAGCAGATGCTCATCAACCATCCACTTCATTCCCCCATCACGAACATGCAAATCCTCAGCCGTGTCTTTAGCTCAGGTGCATTGTTTGCTCAGGTGATAATTCAGCCCACAAGGACACCTGGGCCGCCCGTCCTGACAAGAGCAAATGACAGTTTCTAACTAATGCTGATGGATTAGTTTGCAACGATGATAATTTCAATCAGTGGGACTGTGCGATGAGTCTGAATGACATCAGCCCTGGACTAAAAATACCCCACGACTGGCTGCTGTGTTTTGTCACTGCGTTATTCAGCTTGTTATTAAATGCTGCGGAAAGCAGATGCTCACCCGGCAGGGCGCTGATATTCAGGAAATACACCCCTTCAAAGTAAAGGAGCCTGGAAAGATATTCGTCTATAGGAGAATTCTCACTTCTCACTTATCTCAGTGGCCTCAGTGACCACTGTGCCAGTATGAGCTCATGACGCCTCCAGTTTCTCCACGCTGTTTTCTCTCTCCTTAGACGTTGTCTCACACGGCCTCTTGTTGCTTCTTTACCCAGTTGAAGATTACATGGAAATGTCAGGTGACTGTTGGGTCAATATGCTGCTGTGTGCAGGCGGGACCGGGGCCCAACAGATCAATCACTGACAATTAGACATGTTTGTCCCATTCAAGTGACTCACTTTATAGCTACACTGTCGGGTCAGGGATATAGATCCGGTATCTTTGATTTCCCTGTGGTACAGCGAGGGAAATGAAACCCATTTTTTCATCGCCATGCGCCTGCTTTATAACTATTTAACGAATAAGTGATCACTCATAATGTGAATAGATACAGTCGTGACCCTGATCGCCAATGGAAACAACATATTGTGGACTTATTTTTCCATTTTAGTTATTAATAAATGTAGTGTTATTAAAATATTTTGTATAGAATGACTTTAGAGTTTTTCTATGTTTTGTATCTCCCCCCTGTTGCTTTCTTTGTTTCACCCCAACTGGTCGAGGTAGAGGCCACTATATGAAGCCTTTTTGTTTTTTTGATTTTTTTCTTAACGTGAAAAAAAAAAAATGTTGAGCTTCTGTTGGAACCGTCCGTTTACCGAGCGTCACGAGAGAGCTGTTGTTGTATAAACCAAATGTTGACTTGACCGTTTTTGAAGGCGTCTGTGTTGCGATGAGCTGCAGCTCTACCTATGCTGGAGCGAGTGGGTTTGGTCACTGGGGACTTTGGAGTGCTTGGAGGTGAGGGGGAAGCTGACTTGCCTGAAAAGAAAGACAGAGCTTGTGATTATTAAGGAGGATAGAGCTCCGAGCGCTGCACTCTACTGTTAGCACACGTGCTCTTTTTTTCCCGGCTAAAATCTAGAATTAGTCACTAATTTAAAGGACTACAACAAAAGGAGATCTAGAATCTAGAAGAGTTTGTCAGTACAGTGATGTAGTGTGAGTTTCATTCTTCTTCTGACAGAAAAAGGATGTGATTTTTATTTCCTCTGCTTGAGTTAGACATATTGCACGGCAACGGCTGCTGACGTGATTAAAGTCAATATTTGTTTGCAGTCACTAATGAGTTAAGATTAATAGAGGAATATGAATTTATAATTGGATTGCTAATTATGACTGCTATTAGTGGGACGCCACAAACTTTTGATTTAAGAAGAATGTGGCATTTTGTCTAATGAAAGGAGGCATCAGAGTGCTCTCTGCTGATGGCAAGGGCAAACATCAGACAAGGTCAATTATCTACACAGGAGCTGAGTGTCTTTTTATTCTCTCCAGGCAAATTATGTTGTGTCTTACTGACGGAAATTTAAATGCGACGTCTAATTCAGTGTAGAAATATCCGAACAGTTGCTCTTATTAATAGCCGCATTTGCGCGTAGACTGGTATTGTGTGAGTGTGTGTGTACAGAGCATGCCACTGCGTCTACAGAAACACAAATCTACATACTGACGCCAACAGCGGAAGCCAAAGTGGGAGCTGCAGAGGAGGAAAAAAAAGATAAAATAAAGGAAAGAAAGAACAAAAAAACAGGAAAGAGCAAGCAGAGCACTGCTAAGCAATTAATCACACACAGTTACAATACACGATCAAAGTCAGCGTTTAAAGCACAGCACGTGTGAGAGAAGTCATGACAAAGGACACACAGACGCAGACACACAGACACAGACACACAGACAAAACATAGACAACACACAGACACAGACACACAGACAACACACAGACACAGACACACAGACAACACACAGACACAGACACAGACACAGACACAGACACACAGACAACACACAGACAACACACAGACACAGACATACAGACAACACACAGACAACACACAGACGCAGACACACAGACACCTTGTGTCGCCCACCTTATTGATGTGGACGGTCAAAATATTTTTCAATAAACAAATGACACGTAATTGAAAGGAAAAGATTACACACCACAAGCAGACTTCAGTTCCCCTCCTGCTCAAAGCAATTTTCTTTGTTTGATGATTGTTTTTGCTCTGTCTAATCAATAAGCACTCGCTCTCTCATGACGGTGACAAATGAAAACCCCCGCTTTTGCTTATCTGCAAAAAAAAAAATACTTACATGGATGTAGTAAGAACAAGGCTGCCCAGGCAGCACGGTGCAAATCCTTGAATTGCATTTTTTTCACTCTGGTTCCTCATGTACAGCGGTGTATCCACACATACAATCTGCCAGCTGCTCCGTGTACCCTCCGCTCACTCACTTGCTTCTAGCGTGGTTGTGCTCTCCTCGCTGACAACCGGCCCACAGCCCACCAAGGTGCAGGAGCGCAGGTAGAACTTGTATCGGCTAACGGGCTCCAAGTCACGCAGAATCCACTTGGTGGTGTCGGGGTTGCTGATGTCAACGGTCTGCAGCGGCCCCGCTTCCTCGGTGTCATTGACTAAAACACAAAAGCGCATCACATCTGTGTATCTGGGTGACAGTTGGTTCAGGAGGTTAAAAAAAAGACAAACAAAGTTCACTGTCTAGTTAGAAAGAGTTCAACGATAAACACAGAATCTGTGTGCTTCCTCATCTGGACTGGACGGACAGGGACAAACATGCTCTGTTGAACTTTCAGCAGCTCTATCCGATTTGATACGGACAAGAACCATTTACAGCCATCATTTATTACTCTAGAGTCATATTCATAGTCATACACAGTTTCGTGATGCTACAGCTGATTCACATATGAACAAGTCTGTTCTCTAGTCTGTCCTCTCTAGTCTTTCTTTCTCTCCTTCTCTGTCCTCTTCTTTCACCCCAAGTGGTCGAGGCAGAAGGCCATCCACATGTAGACATGGTTGTTCCTCTCCTGCGTCGCTAAAAGCTGCTCGTGCGATTGTCGGTTTCCGTTTCAGTTTGCTGAGCGTCAGCAGAGAACGGAGAGAGTTGAAACTCTCCGCCATGTTTTGATGCGATGGAAAGTCAGCAGATCTTGTTAAATGCAACTAATCCGGCAAAATCCGCATCATTTTCCACTCACTTTTCCGGTCATATGGAAGTGCCACTCTGACAGCTGGTAAAGTCACGTGACACAAACAGTCCGATCACAGCTGATGACATCTGCAGAGGTCCACGAAGCGGTGACGCGTAGCTACATTCTGGAGAGTTGACGTCGGGCTACAAAGTCCCTACACACACAGTCGATGTGACTCTCAGTAGCTGTTGTTGCATCTTCCTGTCATACCCCGGTCGCTACGACTGCTGTAACGTTTGTAAGGCTATGGCATTTTAAAGAATCCATAGTGTTACACCTGTGGTGTCAAAGCTCTGCAGCACTAGCTGGTTTGCGGCCTCTAATCTCACAAAAGATCTTCCCAGCTCCACTGAAATGTTTAACTAAACTGTCGAAGCACCTCTTAACCTTTCGAGATATGTGAACTGACAAGTGCAAGTGGTTCTTGTGTGTTGGTTATGCCTGCGCTGTGGCTACTATGTGATGATTTTTATTTTTTCATTTTTTATTTTGTTGACTTCGTAAAGCTGCCTCAGACAGCCAGGCTGCAGTTATATTGTTACTGCAGACAAACGTCAGTCTATTGAGCAGAAACAGTGACAAGAGCGTATTGGTCTGCATGAAAACTGACAAATGCTATCAGCCATCAGGTTTTCTGTTTTGTGTCCAGGGACTGAGAATGATCAATCTTTAGTTAATAATGCATAGGTCTGCTGCAGAGAAGACACAAACATAAGACACATCAGGTTTCTCTGCTGCCAACACTCTCACCTCACCTGCGTGGAGAAACTCATCCACCTACGACAGACAGGTGTCCGGCCTTTGTTCACGCTGTTACTTACATCAAATTCTGAAGCTCTGCGATTGGAGTTTAGCACATCAGCGCTCTGTCCTGACCTACCCCCTGACCGTGGATGTACAAAGAGAATGTTTCCTGTGCCATATTGTGTGGCTGTAGACCCAAAACAACAGGAAATCAGCATTTTAAACCAGCTCCAAATGACATCGGAATCTGACTTTTTGCTGTTCAGACTTCATAAAACGTATCTGGATATGACAAAATGTGAAAATTTGGACCTGGAGTTGTCTCGGAGTTGTCTTTGGTCCCTATGGGTTTGACAAAGTGCTACTATTAATGTGAGCAACGTCTCTTGTATGCAACCGCATCGAAGAGCAGCCCAGTGATAAAAGAATTTAAGAGGAAAACAAACACCTCCCTGTTCCTGCAAGCCTGATATCGTACAATCAGCCAGCCAATAAAACCTGCGAGATGTGAAGTCGTAAAAGCCTGTTGTGAAAGGGGTGTAGCCCTGAAACAGCTGTGCTGCAGCCGGAGATTACACACAACACTTATGTCACTGATGATATCCTGGCAGCTGTCGGCATTATCCTCAACATTTCACACATGACTTCCCTCAAGGAGACTTCACAAAAAGTCACACTTGAAAGAATTCATCAGCTTTATTGCTGCGGTACAATAAAACCACCTCTTCTGAAACACCGTGTGATATTTGGCTCTGTTGTGCAGCTGCCAAATCAAAATCAATTAGCCAGGAAACGCAGCACGTTGTAAAAAGTTAGGCAGTAGCTTTGTTCTGACTTTTGCTTCGGGCCAGAGGAGGAGTGACAGAATCCAAGGGCTCAAAAACCATCAGCAGCTCAGAGATCAACCTCCTTCTTCGTATATTTGTTATTTCAGGCCAAATATTCCAGACGCAACGACCTGAAACATGCAACAGTACTGTGCGGGATGCGTTGTGACAAAAATCAGCCATAGACACGTCCCACATGGGTAGCAGCACGCAGCGGGTGTGTCAGAACATCTGAACCGTGATGTGCGATGGAACAGGTCTTAGGTCTGGGCTGGACTTAAGATGTAACAAAGGAGGTCCAGCTGTGAGGTTTGTGTAATTACAGTACAAGAGATCCATCCGTTTCAGCAGAGAAATCTATTCTATGTGCATGATACCAGACAGACACTAATATATCTGATGTACTTCTGTGCACGAGGAGCGGATACGTACTCATCTGGTACTCCAGCAGATAGCCAGTGAGGATCCCATTAGGCTCCAGCGGTGGGGCCCAGGCCAAAGAGATAGTGTGCTTCTGTGCATCTGTGACCTTGAAAATGGGATTTTTCTCGGGGACTGTGTGTGTGTGTGTGTGTGTGTGTGTGTGTGTGATGGGGGGGGGGGGGG
>CAAKHB010004657.1:94051-120930 GCA_901007665.1 Aeoliscus strigatus
GGGGGGGGGGGGGCGGGGGGGCAACAAAAGTAATACAAACAGTCAGCAGTGGAATTCAGCAACCCAGTTTCCTTTGTTCTCATAAGATTTTTCTCTTCTGATGTTGTGAATCAATACACTTCATGCTGTTTTTGCAGGATCCTACCTCCCTCAGGGGTTTTGAAGTTGATGGCATGGCTGCCAGGACCGTTGCCACGCCCGTTGAAGGTCATGACGATGAGACTGTACTCGGAGAAGGGTGTTAATCCTGATACTACGGCGTGGCTGTGGTCCCCGGGGAAGGTCAGCGTGTGTTTGTTTCCGTGTTTTTTCTTGGAATCCACCAGACTGCGCAGGTGCCACCAGTTTATCTACACCAAGAGAGAGACAGGCCTTTACGGATCATGCATATGTGTATGCGTATGTGACCCTCAGAGACACAGAGCAAACGTTCCGAGCCAGGTCAGGGTCATTCCTTTTAAACTGTGTCTAAAAGCAAGCATTTGTTTTTGAGGTATTACCCTGTAGCCTCCCAGATGTCCATGCATCTTGTCCTTGTGTACACGTGTCCAGCTAACCTTGACCAAGGAGCTGTTCATCACCTCCACAGCTACATCCTCCGGAGCAGCAGAGGGAACTGCAAAGATCCACAAAGGGCAGAATCTAGAACACGCTGCGAACCAACCGTACGCAGAGAAACATCATAAAAAGCCCTTTCAAACACTGCGACGACATAAAAGAACTTCATCACCAAACACCACGGACATGGACAACTAACAAAGAGTAGAGCTACAAGGGGTAAAATGCTGTATTTTCTAACACGTTTCACACAAGTGAGAGAGGTCGTGACCTGATGTGACCTCTTGGGGGCAAGTCCAAAAGAAAGCTAAACACAAGAGATACCAACTGTGATTTTGTGATCTTCGTTCCAGCACTCTGCTACAGTGCATAACCTTGAAAGGCAAAGTCAAACTGAGGATTAGAGAAAATCACAAAGAGTTCCACCAACACAGAGTCCCCGTGAATACTGCTTAGAAAACCTGATTTACATCAAATTTTAACCACATCACATATCCCACAGCCGCGCTGTCCTCCTCCAGCGTCGGAATCTACTTTCACAACTTTTTATTCCTACAAACTGCGTTTGCATCAGTAAAACTGAGAACACGAACAATACCAGAGGAAAAATGCAAATGTGTCCAGGCTGTTCTTCAGCACAGCTTCATGTCATTGTGTGGATACTTACTTGAACATATATTTCACTACATACACAGTATTATGCTCTTGAATTTTGCTAAGTATAAGAATCCCCTCAAGTAAGTAACAAATCCTTATTTGCTAAATCGAACACTGAATAAATGTGGCCCTCACATAACACTGCTGACAGCAGAGTCACGGTGATTCTATTATTGATTTGGCCTTTTATCACAGCTTTTTTTGCCCCAGTTCATCATAACAACAATAGTAAAAACAGAGATGTATGCACGTTAAATGTTCTCCAGCACTTACACGCTTCCAGACAAGGAGCATGTTTGGTTGCTGGATAGAAATAAATGGAAGTAAACTGTCGGTTATCGGATGGTTTGTTTCGAATAGCCGACGAATTGAAATAAACTGCAACAATTCAGTAGAATGATTTATCTCGTAAAAAAATAATAATAATTCGGATTTAAATTATTTAAATCATATTGTGTATGTAGTATTCTGATCATTAAGGTGTATTTAAATCACTTCTGCTGCTAGATGACAGTGTGACCGTGTATAGTTAACCCTTAGAGGTCCACGTACACATCTTTGTTATACATCAGTCGAGGACAGTGGCTCCAACACAACCGGACGCAGGAGACTCTCTTATATCGTAGAGTCCAATTTCTCGACATCCTCCGTGGGTCACAGCTGGAGTTCGAGGACCAATAAGACAAGATGAAACAATTCCTGACGTTGATCGCTCACTGTGTGTGATCAGTTCTTTTTCTGAAACTGACCAATGAGCATTCAACAATCGCTGCGACCCCACCCTCCCCGTCGGAGACAGTTCACTTTCATAAAATATTGAAAAAAAAACAAGAAGAGGAGTTCTCATGAAGCTGGACAAGTAATATGAATTATGACTCGGCAGAATTTCAGCATCTGCTGAACATAGAATGGTCAAGAAGATTTGTGCTCAAAAAAAATATATATATATCAAAATTTCCTTTTAGACGTATTTTCTACTGCACTTCTGTGAATCTCAGATGTGGGTAAATCACTTTCACACTGTTCACATGCGTTAAGATTTGTTTTCACAAGAGATGAGAACATTTTCCGAAATCCGATTTTAATTTTAATTTTAATTTTTGGACCAAATAATCTATTGAGAAACGTGACAATCACGTTGTTCTGTTATGAGTCCTCCACCGTCACAGTCTGCTGCCCTGTTGCTGATTTAAAAACAAATTAATGCAGCTTGAAACAAAACCGGTCAATACTTACAGTCCTCTCCAGAGTAGCCAGACATAATTTTGGGCTCCGGGCCCCAGCCCTGGTGGTTCCTGGTCTGGATCTTGATCTCGTAAGGCACAAAGGTGGGCGTGTTCTTCACCACAAACGAGTGTCTCTTCACCATGTGCTCGCTCCAGTCCTCCTCCAAGTCCTGGCGCCTGTAACTCACCTTGTACTCCAGACCCGGTCCGTTGTGTTCAATTGGCAACAAGGGCTGAATGTCGGAGCAGGAGGAACAACAGATGCTGAAGATGCTGCTTGTGTTTCACTAGTGTTACAATGACGGTATCGCCGTGAAGCTGACAACACTTTTCCCCGTCATCTATTCAAACACGGAGGCTTTTGAGCAGTCGAGCAAAGCTTTTCTTTGATGTACTTCATTACTAAGACACTGCAGATGAGAAGACTTATCACTTCACAGAAGTCAGCTCATAAGAAATAGAATGAGATACCATTTTCCACAAAAACCTAATCATTAACAGGAGGGAAAGCTCATGAATCCAGGATTCAGGGGCCACGTTCCTGTGCTAGTGGCAAGAAGATAATAAGTGAAAGAGAGATTTATCTTTTTGCAATAAAGCTGAATATATTACTGAACATGTTAAAAGAGAATGTACTTTTTCCGTGGCGCTGTCTCTCTTATCGAAGGAGCTTTCAACTGGAATTCAATAACAGTGATCAAATAAGGATCAGAGCCGCAGAATGAAATATTAAAAGTGAACTATTTCCATTCTACTCGTTTCTATTGAATGCCTATATATTGATAAAACATCCTTTTTGTTCTCTTTCAGAAAGTCTTTGACTTCCAAAAAGTCTCGTAATGATAATGTGCATAATTCACTGTGTCTACCTTCCTCACAGTAAGGTGTGAAAAAAGCCAAACTCTTCTCACCTCCCAGTTGATATCCATTTCATGCGGCAAATGACCTTCGATTTTGATATTGTCAGGGTTCTTGTCAGGGGCTGTGCAAAAAAAAAAAGTATTCATTATTAGTGGAATGAATCTCCAGTAAAAAGGCATGCAAGACAAGCAGATATTCAACAAGATTGGAATCGATGACGGGTCAGAGTTCTTCCACCCTCGGAGGTCCACGTATGTGCCGACGCATTTTCATTAATATCTTTGATGTACTTCGGCTGAGGAAAGCGGCTCAGACGGCGGACACATCTGGACACTTCATCCCAGAGTAAAAATGATGGTTATATGAGAGGAGATTGTCACACATCCCATGAAGCTGGATGAGTGATATGAATCATGACTCAGCAGAATTTCCATTACGTTTGTGAAGCTCAAACGTGTGTAAATCAAATCGATTCAAACACCCGTTCCAGAGAGCCGGCGTCATGGAAATTTTGTTCATTCTCAAATTGGTTCAATAATCAAACCAAACGTCTTTATATGTTTATCAGTAACTCAGAAATGAGTACAATTCTGAAGTTTTGCTCATCTCAGGACCAACTGGTACAATATAGAAAACAGCGTGCGGAGGCTGTCTCAGACCTGCTGGGGGAGTTTTGTATCTCTCTGTGGACTCGCTGGGAGGACCAGTTCCTACAGCATTGACCGCAGACACACGGAAGCGATAATCAACGTGGCCGTGAAGCTTGAGGGTGGCTGAGCCGTGGTTCCCCGGTACTCGGAGAAGCGCCTTCCACATTCCTGGTTGCCACTGGCTCTCCTCGTACTCAATTATAAACTCTGTTGAGACACAGAAAGACAAACTGTGGCCTGGAGTCAACCATGCAGGGCCAAGAATCATAATTCATGCTTGGGTGAATCAATAATAAATCAATACTGCATAAGATGGAATCAAAACAACAGTTAGTTTACAGCGGCATCGTCAGAGTATGTACTTGTCATACTAATAAGCGTGCACTGACTCCAGGAGGTGAGCACTGGGTGGACACACACGTCTACCTGTGACTGAGCTGTTGTGATCGTCTCCCGGGATCCATTTCAGTTTCACACTTTTGCCCTTGTGTTCAGACAGCAACAAGTGTCCGGGTGCATCAGGCACATCTGAAAAGCATCACAACACGGCTTTGGCAAAATCGGACACAGTCAATCTGTGCAGCGTGAAAACAAAACAAAGGTCGACGGAACAAAACGTTCAATCCGATCATCCCGAGAGCCAGAGGATGTGGAACGAGCTGCATCGCTGCATCCGCACCTGTTTCTCAGAGGTCTGCAGCTGACGACGTACGTGAGCTCACCTAACACCATGAGCAGCGCGGAGGCCGCGTCCTGGTCCACTGGGGTTCTCGCCACACACGTGTACACACCCTGGTCTTTGTGGCTTACATTGATGATCTGGAGGATACCATCCTCCACTACGTATCTGTTGACAGAATGATGGAGACAGGGTATTGATTGAGAAAACTGAAAGGTAAAATGACTTTCAAACCGGGTCTAAGGTTGCTATTTAAAAAAAAAAAAAAATCCAATAAGATACCTTGTATTCTCAGTATCGTTGACGGCTATCTCCATATCATCTTTGTCCCACAGGAGCTCAAAGTTGTTGCTGAAGGTCTTGTCGTACTCCACCAGGCATGAGAGCTGGGCTGTGCTACCTATTAAAACCCGCAGGTCCACCGGGGCCACGGTGATTCTGGTGGGATCTTCAACAGGCGGGTGCGAATTCGTTAAAGCGTGACGACGACCAACTGCGGCACACGCCTTAACTGGAACCACTGCTCACCTTTCACATCCAGCGTGGCGTCGATCGCTGACGACCCTTCTGTGTTCCTGGCGTAACACGTGTACTGTCCTGTGTCCTCTTTTTCGGTGCTGTAGATCTCTAATGAGCCGTTTTCGTGAACGGTGAACCTCGGCCCTTCGACGGGTTCAGAAGAGTCATCTTTGCTCCTGTGTCACGTTTTTTTTACGCAGGTCAGATTAAATATGTTCTGAACATGACGTTGTACAGATCTGGATTTGATTCACTTCTTACTGCCGGGCTACACTTCTGTTCTTAGATGCATGGAGGAACATACTCGCCATCTATTGCCTGCTCACTGATAGCGGATAGCATACACCTGCTAAATGTAATACTTGTGTTATTAGTAATTGATCTGCTTCCCCCCTTTATAGGGTGAGAAACCATTTGTTCACTTCCATCTCCCTCTTTCTCTATGTATACAAATCTATATATATGATGGATATCTTGGGAAAATGGCAGATGTACTCAATGATAACCATATATGATAAATTGTAATAAGAGAATTTTACAATTTGAAAAAGTTACAAAAGTAGTAGAGTCTTGTTAATGTCCCCTAATCATTGCAATAGCATTGCAATCCCTGCATTTCCAAGTATTTCACAGGATTAACCTCAACTTTGCACAACTGTTCTGTGAGATATGTACATTACATCTTGTATATTTTAACCCTCCTCTGTAAATATGTAGTAGTCCTTCAGCTTTTGTTCTGGCTTTTATTCATAGCCTTTTTTAACTGCATTGTCCTAACTGCTGTAACAAATGAATTTCCCTCTGGGGATTATTTAAGTGCTTAAAGTGTGTCTATAAAGAGTATATACGCATACACGTCACTAGTCGGACTAGATGATGAATATTGGCGTTGAGTGTCAGGATCTTGGACTGCTAAATACTGACATGATGTGCAGTGGCTGTATGGGCACCCACAAATTGAGAACTACTGCCCTCTGCTGGTGGGAAAGAGACAGGCCCAAACGACACACTTACCAAGTTACAATGGATTGGGGAGAGCTGAACACGTCGCAGTGCATAATCACTCCTTTCCGTTCAACAGCGGAGTAATCTTCCCCTTCTTTTGTCAAAATCAGAGGAGGAAGATCTGCAAAGACGGCTTAAATTCAGTCGAGAGCGCCCTGATACAGCTGATTCAGAAAACACGTTTGCCCTCAACGGAAGATGTCGTGGAGGAAGAAGAAGACGGCAGAACTATGTGAATGAGAGACCACGTACATCGGCTGCAGTCAAAACTTGACATTCTCTTCTAATTGTTAAAGGAAACCGCGGCGGGAGAGCACCAAGCTATTAACTCTTACTGTAATTACTATTAACTATTAACTATTAACTCCTGCGTCACCAGAAACGACCTCGACACACATTGGTTCTTTATCATCTGCGTTTGCAAAGCTGCACACGCTTGTCTTGTGGCACGGGAATCGGGGTGGAATTTGTGAGCAACTTGTAAACATGAAAACGGCTGCTTGTTCCTCCGCTGGGAGAGGAGCGAGCTACAATGCAGGAGTGTGCCTCAAAGACAGCTCTCGTTCCCCGGGATCCTCTCAGCTTTATGGCCATAAGCCAACATGAGCTGCAGCCCTCTAGCAACCGGCTGCCTCTCAGTGACTCACCGCAAAATCTGACACGCTCACAAATACTGTAAATATGTCCTAGAGCAAACTCTGCAACATCTTTTTCTCCGTGTATTGATAAAAATGTGATGTTGTCTTGAGGTAATGTGAGCTGATAGAAGCAGACGCCCTTCTACTTACTCATAACCATGATGTTTGCGTTGGCCAGCAGGGTTCCATGTGTGTTGGAGGCTTCACACTGATAGACGGCGCTGTCTGAAGCTTTGGCCTTGTGTATAACTATGGTGTCATCAAACACTTTTCTGTTTGCTGCAGGGGCCTCTGAGAAAAACAAAAAAAACAAAAAACAAAAATCACCAAATAGTGTCAAACATTCCGTGCGACACCACTGAGTTTGAACAATAAAGATAGATTGAACAGTCTGTTATAGGTAATAAAACTCAATTTGAATCTGTGGGATGATTGACTGTTATTTTCAGTCATCATCTTTTATATCTAAAGGTCTAGAGAACAAAGCGCCAGATGTTCACTGGCTAATTAGACGGCATGTCTTTAAACTGTGCACCATGGCGGAGAAACGAGAAAGATCTGAAAAAGATCTGACTAAACACCTGTGGAATATGGGTTCCTAACCCATCTGATAACAGCAGCTGTAAATATAAATATTAGAATGAACAGCCTTTCACATTGTAATCATATTTTTATTTGTTATCTTTGGGACGTCTGTGGCTTCTCTGTTTGTGTATGACCGGATGTGCACGCGTTATGGCACCCGCCTAGAGACACATACTAATGTCCCGGTTTGTCCACGTTTGTTTTGGTCACTGGCACGTTTGCTTTCTGTGTCGTCTAACTAGCGACGCGCCGTGATTGTAGACTTCTCTGGGTGCGTCGCTAGCATTTGCTAGTTAATCTAGCATCTAAATAGCAACGACGTGCATGGACAATGCACCCTGCACCATCTAAATAAGGCCCAGAGTCTTGATTATACAATTAACATGTAATGATTCACAAGCAGCTGAGGTTTGTGTTGCCAGAGACGAACCCCTGCAGCGCTGCATGTTTTATTGATAACACAACACACACAAAATATAACCTGTCAAAATGGAGTTAAGCATCTCGCTTAACGAAGGACCAAAACAACTTTGGCAACTTTAGAATGGAATCAAGGACCGTAGCGACAAAGTCTGAATCCCAGTCGAGAAAAAAGTCACTTTCAGAATTCCAGACATGGTGACAGCTCAAAAGTCTTCTCATCATCATCATCATCCTCATCCTCATCATCAGTGGGTTCCCTCCCTCCTGTTGACGGCTGTGATGTTGTATGCGCAACCAAAATTACTTTGAAAGCAGAGTGTGTTCAATAATAAAGTGAGGCTGCTGGGGGGACTGACCCTGCAGTGGTACCCCGTTGACCCTCCATGTTAGAGTCGGCTGAGGAGTCCCACCGGCAGAGCACTTGATGAGCACATCCGAGCCGATCATACTGAGCTGACTCTCTGGCTCAGACAGCCACTCCGGGGGCTCTGGGAAGACACCGACAGAATGATGTTATTAATCTGTTCGGTGTCAACGTCGCATACATGGAGAAGATACAGTCGCACAAACAGTAACACATGTAAAAGAGTTTGATCAATAGACAGCTAGATAGAATTTGGCTAAATGTAACATCTCAGTAGCAACAACAGTGCTATCATTAGTTCATCTGGCTTTAAAGATCTTTAAAGATCTTTTTTTTTTTTTTTTTTTTTCTCAGAGTCAGAAGTTTAGAACGTCAGAACTATTTATCTCAGAGGGAAAGTCTTTGTTCCAACACCTCCAGTCACATAAGGGAAACAAATTACAAGTGAAAAATCAAATAAAAACTAAAAACATTTGCCAAAAAGTTCAATGTATTAATTATGGAATAAAATGATGAAAAGTAGGAAAACAAGCAGGAGCAGGCTGAATGAATCTGTGTTTTTATTTCATTACGAAACTGTTGCACCCAAATAGTTTTGAAAACATCTTATGTGACTGATTTATTATTTTGGTATCAGAACTGTAGAAATAACAGTACCGGTAGCAATTATCTACGTTGCGCACAGATGTGACCAAAGCTCGACAAGTGCAAGCTTGAACATTATAATTACCTTCAACTGTCACTGTGAAGTAATGAACCGCCTCTCCCAGCTGGTTTTTTGCCTTGCACATATACTTCCCACCGTCTTCTTGGTCAACTCTCGGTATGATCAGCAGTTTTCCATGACTCTCCAGTTTTGATTTCATGGGAAGCTGATGACCTATTTTCACCCACTCAACCTGTGGAGTTGGACTGAAATGGACAAAGAATGAGACTAATAGCCAATTATCCACCGCACACGACAGGAAATACAAGCTTGAAATGTCTATGCACTGTCACACAAATACATGAATACAATACTGGAGAGAATAACGTATATTTATAATGTTTTTTGTTTAAAGTTACTAAACCTTTCATTTTACTCACAATCCTTCAGGAATACACTCCAGCTTTAAATCATCTCCTTTGACCAGCTTTGTCTGCGATCGGACATCAGGGGGTGTCAGAAGAGAAGGTCTCCTCTGGAGGATTGCGTTCGCTAAAACAACAAAGAAGAATTTCAAAAAGAGTACCTATTGTACTACCTAAGTACCTATTGTACCTAAGTGCAGCTATTTCTACAGATGTGTTTTACTGGCCTTGTGCACATACACACAGCTGAACAGAAAAGCACAAAAAAAAGGATGTGTTCCACAAAACTCACCAGTTTCAGGGCTCATGTCTTTTTTTTCTGAAATTCAGGAGGATGGCATAAAAAAACAAAACAAAACAAAACATGAAAACAATGTGGATGCATCATGATCAACAGAAACTGAGGGGAGGCACAGAAACAACACAGAATGGACATGAAGCCGTGAGGTTTCTTCGACAGGAAACAGGAGTCACAGCACGTACTTGTTTTGACTACAACAGACATGGCGGTCTTCTGAACGATGGTCCGTATTCTGGGGAAGGCAGCGAAGCAGCAGTAGTCTCTCCTGCTGTCCTTCTCTACCGCGTGAGAGAAGTATAGGTCTCCATTCAGGCTCATAGACACCCGCTCATCCTGCTCTATGTGCTGGAGATCTAGGCAAAGACCATATGGAGTTTCATACAGATGGCGGCACTGACCCATAGACAGGAAGAAAACATACACCTAACAGGACGTACTGATAGTCATCCAGTAGATCTGCAGAGGGGGTATTCCCTCCGGTGGGTCACATTTTAAAATTAGAGGCTGGCCCTCTTCCACCTCAACAGGATCAAGAGTTTCCTTCGGAAACTTCGGCACATCTGCGACAAAGACAAAGGTTACAGTGAGTAAACTGAGCCGCGCATGGGAGAGTGAAATTAAATTGTCCTCCACAAGATGGCAGTAATGTCCTTCTTGGCTATTGTGTGAGGTGCAGCCTGCGTTCCCTTATACAGTGCACTGTGCTCTTGAGGATTACTTTCATTTGTTGGCCAGCTGAAAGAAAACAGACACCACTATTAGCAGTGTGTGCGGAGGGTTGAACCCGGGCCAAATCCAACCAGGGGCCCCTGGATTTTCATAGAGGATTTATGTGTCGCTTTTGATATTTGGTCCAGAAAAAAAAGACAAATGTGGTCAATTAAAATGACGGCGAGGCCACATCACACGCCGGGACACGGATGAGATGCTGAGAGAGGTGTGGCGCTGAAGAGGCTCTGACACAATGAACGGCTCTCAATGGAGAGCTGCAGCCATTTCACAGACCTGCTGGCCCTGAATCACTTTGAAAGCACTGTAACTGAGCACCTCACACACACACACACACACACACACACTCACAGATGTATGTTACTCACGGGGCACAATGAACTCAATCTCCTTCGATATGGCGGTCCCCAGTTTGTTTGAGGCGTAACAGCGATAGGTTCCCTGGTACTCAGTAAGGTTTCCATTATTGGGTATCACAAAGGTCCCAGAATTCTCTTCTTTCACTAGACAGGGGTCTGAATAGGGGTCAAATTCCTTGCCATTCTTTATCCATCTGAATCTACAAAATGAAAGCCAGTGCTGAAATATCAAGTCATTTGGCTCATTTCAAATAGTGCTTGTTTTCCACAGATAGTACACACAAATTCAACATGCTGAAATGCTGATCACTGTCAACGGTCTGAAGTGTCTGAAGGAGTTGGAACTTACTCTGGTTCGGGATTCCCTTTGGCTTCGCAGGTCATGGGGAAGCTCTCGTCGAACGGGAAGGCGATGAGCGAGCTGGGTGACTGAGCGGTGATGGTGGGCAACTGCTCGACTGGGCGAGAAACAAACAAGCATGGAAATGTGAGAAACACGAGGCGAGCATCAGTGCATAGATGCATATTGTATTCACATCACACAGAGAATAGTGGTTCTGAGCTTTGAAGGTTCATGACAGAGACAGATGACAGAAAAGTAGGCTCATACATGTTGATGTTTGGGAGAACATCTGCACACCAGACACCAGATATCAGTCATAAGCAAAGAGGCTTTCCCTTCTGAGATTTCCATCTATATGAATCCATGACCATAGATTTTGACACAGAGCTCTTAAATGAGAAAATGACATCTGCTAAGGATGGAACATACACAACACAGCATCTGTGGCATATTTAAAACAACCGCATCCTCAGAGATCACATACCAGCATCATTAAGTCATGCCTGATGAGCGTCTGACTTAACCATTGTGGTGGTGGTGCTAAAAAATGAGCCGGCAAAGTCTACAGTATGGCAGAGTGAACTTACTGTTTACATGACCTAAAGCTAGAAAATTCATGGCAGCAGGGGAAAAAAATGTAAAACAAAAATGTTCCCTCTTGTCACATCCAACACAGACGACTGCATTTAAAAGGTATACTGACATCAGTAAACCCCTTTTTTTTTCTAAAACCTGTTTGAACTGTTCTGTATCAAAGGTAACGGTACAAGGTAACGCCTGTGCAAATGTTCCATTCAGCCTGGAGTTGATGATTTCAAGTGTTCAGTCGCAGGGATTAATTCCTTTTTAAATTACTTTTTTTCTGCATTTTATGTATTTATTTCTAACATTCACTTCAGACAGCTCGATTGGATGGAGTTACAGTGGGTACCTACGTATCCATGCTAATACGGAGTCATTCACAAACTCAAGTTGGGAAAGAACATAAATGTGAATTTAGTCACATCTCCTAAATTTGTGTCCTACTGTTCTTACACATCCTTAGTAAAGACATGTTACCATCATCCTCTCTGCCTCCCCTCTGCTCTAATGACGCTATTTCTGTCAAAGTCTGGTGGGGACGTACTTTTCCATACCCTACGTAACCATCCCAATGTTCATAACTGCAAAGTCATGTTTTCACACTCCCATTATGTGTGTTTAGTACCCAGTAAGCAGAGACGGGGATCTCTATCACCAGATATTTCCCCAGATGTTCTACCATTTTTACCTAGAATGGTTGTATCAGTCTACATTCCCATAACACATGTAGGAAAGTTCCTGTCTTTAGTCCACATTTCTAAAACATTTCATTTCACATTCAACTTTATTCATCTTATTTGCACTATAATTCCACCTTGTGCCTTGGTTGACAGTTGTCGTCTCTCTTGTTCTTTCCCACTTAATGGTACGGTTAAATTTAGTTAATTTTGTTAGTATATTTATCCAGTTAGTTAATTTATTGCAGTATTTATATTACAGTTAGTACTAGTTTGTGCACTATTTGTACTTTTTTGTACCGTTTGCACCGTGTGTTCTATCTATGCTGTACATCACACACATACAGTATATTTGACAATAAAGTTGACTTTGACTTTGACAAAACTGTCAGGTACATAAGCCCAACCTATGGATTCTAGAGGGGATAAATTACTAAATTACTTACTTACTTCTAATGAATTCCCCTGTTTTGGGCACATTCCATGTAGTCTTCCTTTATGAACTGGAGATCATGAAGCAGCTAATGTTCTAGGTCGGAGGCCATTATGTCAAATTCCAGCTACTCCATAATGACCAGCAAACACTGAGCAGTCAAGATGCAATGGCCATCAGGAGAACCAGGACATTTCCCAGTGGGCAGCGACATAAATTGGCTGATTCCATAGAGGGGGAATGGGAAACACCTGAAAGAGGGGGTGGGGGCTGTAGGAAGTTGTACTGTCAAGATTTTACAGGGCTGCCGTCTTCTCATTTCCAGATTTGCAGCTCCAACAAATGTGGGTTTTGGGAGGCTCCTGATTACCATTCCTTTGTCTTTTATTTCGGGCGTCAACCACTTCCACCTTTTACGTTAATTTTAATCAGATTAATTCAGGGAGATGTTGTGCATTGAACAGCCAGCATAAATTCAGCACCATGAAAAAAAATATTTGTGGCAATTTTTCTGTTGATGGGAACAAGCTGTGAACACATTCCGCTGCAGCTCAGTTTCATGTCATTTTATATTAATGCTGAATTCATACAATATTTTTACACTGTAAAAGATACTGACTTTAACAGCCAGTTATGTGTAACTTATCCAAACACGTACATTTTGTTTTTCAAAAAACAAAGATGAAAATTGAAATTCAAAAAAAAAAATTGTGATGCTATGGAGGATAAAACATTCTAATGTGTCATTACTTTTGTGGATGATCCGCAAGTAAAACTAAAACCTTGAGTTGTCTTATATACTACACATATTGTCTTTTCTAAAAAAACTAAAAAGGCTAAAACAACATCCTGTGTGTATACCCTTCAGTGTGACAGATATGTAATAATAAAAGCCAGCACTAACCTTCCAGTGGGATGTTGATGGCTGTAGTGCTATGAAAGGCACAAATGCAGGTGGCCAAGCCCAGCAGGGCAACCAATCCCTGGCTTCTCTGCGACCCCATTATGATGAAATCTTAGACGTCCTCAAGAAGTGTGTGCTTCCCCCTCCGTCTTCACTTCATGTCTCTGGTGTGCTGAAGAAGTGGTACCTGTAAAAGCAGCACAGACGGAAGAGGCCCCATGAATCCACCCACGCGCTGGCAAACCCCAAACACAAACAAATCCCTCATGATTTGGGGGCTCGACTGCTCAGCCAGGCAACACCAGGCACACCGCACATTTGCATCAACAGGGACTCAGTTCACTGGCAGTTCAAATTTTATTGTGACAAAGAAATATTCACGTATCCTCCTTCCCTTGGGACTGTTTGATCGCATGCCGGTGCAGGTGATTCCATCTGTGTGTATTTTTCATGTAACCATAGACAAAAAAAAGGAGAAGGGGCCTGTGGATTCATTAATACATGACAGCTGTTGAACATTATTGAGGCTAAAATCTACGTCTCGGCTACCAACAAACTTCAAAATCCTGTCCAGGTGATTTCATTATGTTTCTGTTTGACAGTTGACAGCAAGAGCTACAACAGATTAACAATGGAGGAACACATGAACCTGTTACTGCCTTAGGGGTAAGAGGCATAAGTAGTTAAATAACGATTGTACATAATTAGCAGTCACCCTAACACCACCACCATCATTCCAGAGTGTGAACCAGAGTGTGAACCGTACCCGGCATGTGATCGGTCCAGAGTGTGAGCGGGTGCTGTCGGGGGAATTTCAGAGTGTATAGTGCTCTGTGAACTCTATCCGGGGTGAGTTCATTAGTCGTCTTTGTGTTGGTGATGACCCAGCTCGCTACAGCATGCTGTCGTAATTAGCTCAACAGCTTACACACATGCACACACACACACACACACACACACACACACACACACACACAGACCAAAATAAGAGTAAGCTAACCATTAGGAGAATATGAGATGTTTATTGGTCTACAGGGGGCTTGTGGCTACTCATGTAAAACAAAAAGTGTTTAATACAGAATAAATGTTGCCGGATAAAGCCCAACAATTGGTTCACATTAGCGTTGATAGGGCATTGAATCAACGCCAGCAAAAGAATGTGTAGGCTGGTGAATGAGACACACAGCAACTGGGCCCCACCAGCTGTGCAGTTAAACTTCTTGTACACAATGGTACTTGAACTCAAATTTCTAAGGTTCTCTCTGTGCTATAAAATCCAACAGAGTTCAAATCAGAGATGGAATTGAATAATTGACCAGTTTTCACGTGAATGTGCACTTTGAACTTTCTAACCCTGCGTGATGTTAATGGTATTAACTCTTTCAAGGGGGCTCAAGAATCAATATTTATAACCAAACACACACACACACACACACACACACACACAGAGACCCCGCCCCCCCATCGACGAGCTTTGGCGCACTGTCCTTTACGCTTTACAATACACCTCACTCCATCACAATTCACTGCTATCGACTTTATCTCCATCCTCTGATTGTGTTATAAGTCAGGTTTTTTGTTTTGTTTTGTGGCTCCCAGACGTTTGGGTTTGCGTGGCTGAACACTGATTCAAATCAAAAGTTACCTGTTTTTCGTCAGAACAAAATGTATGTGACCGTATCCCCCTCATGTAGTAAATGTAAATCTGAGATTGGAAACTATTCACCGTTTATGGTCATGTGTGATGCTGTGGAGATATCGGTCTGGTACTGTAAAGGAGTTAATCTCTATATATTAATCTCTAACAGTCAGATAGTACTTCATCTATGGGCCTGCCTTTTGGTCTTTCAGATAAATATAAAACACACTCTTGCTGCCTTGAAGATTGTTCTTTTGTGCTGGATTACTGATGTGGTTCCTACAAAGGAATCATATCACACTCTCATAATGGAATGTGTCTCCAATGAATACCTCACTTGTATGCTTCATTCCTCAGTGGACACCTTCTATAGATTCTGGAGCACCAACACACATATAGTACACGTGTAGCTGCCACACCGCATTGTGTGATCAGTATAATCATTCATTTTTCTATCCATTGTTATTTGTTGCCTTTTCTCTGTCTCGTGCACATGTTTGGGACAGAGAGTTATCTGTATAGCCCTAAATCACAATTATAATGGTCTCTCTGGATTTTTCAATCTGCAGAATACCACACCCTGTGCATTTCATTCATTCAACATTCATTCAGGGTGAGGGCAAACTGACAGAAAACCCTTTTTATGGCAGAAAGGCAGAAATCTCAAGAAGATCCACAGAAAGAGGGATCCCCGTCCCTGGGATGGACAGACCAGCAAAATGTGCCTAATTGTACAGACAATGAAAGTACTGAGGCGAGAGAAGAGCTGACAGAGCATTTAGCAGCTTCTAAAATCTGCTAAATGTCCAACACTGCATGTCCGTCTCCGACTCTGTGAATGACGAAAGAACAATACCTACTTAAAAACAAGCTAGAAGCTTTGTGCTAATTGGCGGGTGCTTTATCGCCTGGCTGAGAACGGAGGTTGTTGAGATGTAGGTTACAATTCCCAGAGGTGGTATCCTTGTTGCCCTTCTCAGTGGCCAAAACCCTTTAGATGGATTACATGTTGTTCAAACTGTGCTCGATCACTTGGCTTGTGATTTAATTTGTTCTCCCCTTATTAAACATTTATTGAGAACCAGCTCAGCCATCTGGTTGAGGGCGATGGGATCAGGACTCAACTCCTGCAGGTGATGATGTCTACATCGAAGTCATACGGTATGGGGCCTGTTGGACCTATATGCTGCACACGAGGGGCCCCCTGACGCTCGGCTGATTTAAAGACCCCAGGCTGCTCTTAATCCCCGCCCCTTTCAGCAGCGATCAGACCATCCTGAGATTGATGAAGCTGGCAGGAGTTTAAAAGCTGTGCACTGTGGGAGGGCCAGCATGAAACCTAGCCTCGCTCAGCCCGGACTTAGAGGTGAAAGAGTCAGCTCAATGGCTTTTTTCGTTCTTTGCCCCTTTTTTTTTTTCTTCTTCAAACCTAGAAATCTATGGTCTACAGAAAGAATGTGTCATACTGGAAATACTATATAACCCACTGAGGCATTATAATGCATGACTCTACACAATATAAATACAATTTACCTGACAGGAGCTCTGGTGGAGATGTCACTCAGAGACCCGTTGGCCAAATCAAATATAACTTTCTACAGTTTAACTGTCTGTGTGACAGATGTACAGCACTTTGATCTACCTGAACTGAAAGCTAACTCTTTTTCCTAATAAGTCTGCATATGTTAGACACTAGGCTAAATAGTACAATACAAACCAGGCTGCCATGGGATTGGTGAGAAACTGCTTCATTTCTTAAACAGACTGTTTGTGTCTTTCATAGAAATAATTGGGAACTCCTCACTCACCTCTGTAGACACGTTAACTGACGGAAATCAACCATGTGTTTGAATTCAGTTTATCACTAACTCTGAAATTATTAAGAGTTTTTCTCATTTTAGCATGAACCAACTCAGGGTTTTCATTAAACCTGCTTCCTGGCACCAGCCCCAGATTTCTGCTGTTAATCTCCACGTTCACTGACTTTGAGGGGGGTGAACAAACTGGCAAACGGTGTTGATTTGACCATCTGCTCTGGCGTTACACTTGACTTCCACCCACAAACAAATTAACTAATTTACAATCCACTGTCAAACAAAGCTCAGAAAAAAAAAAAACTCCACCAACAAGTTGTTCCCCTGAAAATCCTCCAAACCTGTGCATGTTTTATTCAGTAACGAGGTGTGGTCCAAGAGCTACTAATCAATATTCACTCCAGCGAGCTCCAGTTGGCACCATCTGCTACTTTCTCGACGACAGGCAGAGAAGTGTGGACCTACTGTAGTTTACTGTGTGAGCCGCTAATAGGATTAAGCAGATCCTCGTCCTGTCAGGCTGGATTAATATATTCTCTCTGCTAAAGACCTGCGATGGAAAGACAACAGCCCCACACTTCCTTCTAAAGTTCTTGATAATCCCTCCCTCCATGATGATTCCCATTTGATCATTCAGGAGCAATTAAATCAACAACTAAGCTGATTAACGTGTAGCATTCAGCAATGTGAACAATTGTCTTTGTTCTTCCGTTGTCTTTTTGTCCAATGTCTTTCAGCGCCTCTTTTAAGACCTAATGTTCACTCTTCAGTTTTTCATTTTAAATCATGCTGCCGTTCTTTTGATGCTTATGGTTTTAATCATTTGAATTGTCATTATTGTCTTGAGTTACCACTGTGTGTGAAATGCCCTATACAAATAAAGCTGCCTTGCCATGCCTTGCCCAGTAAATTGCAGTTTTACTTAACAAATCTTACACGCATGTGTTTTTCCACTCTGTGAATTGCATTCTATTGCCACACTTGGCAAAGAAAAGCACTCCTTTAGCATCAGTATTCCATGAGTCGCTTGGCGATGAAACCTATCTATTATTCAACTGTTCACAGTGGGAGAACAACAGAAACAGGATTAGGAAGTGGGAACAATATTAGATCATTTGCTTGTCTAATTGAGATTTAGCTGAATTTTACTGCACTTCAGAGAGCATGACGGTTCAATTAAGACACCATTAATATTTCAGGGGTCTGTAGTTTTGGCAGGCTGAGGGGGGCTGGGCAGAGAGAGGAGGAGAGAGACATGAAGCTGAGTGGAGAAGTGAGGCTCAGTTGGGGACAGAGCTGCTGATCTGTGGAGACAGTGACCTCTAATGAACGGTGATCTAGGTGTAAGATCTGGTGGTCTCGGTGTAAGTACCACAGCAGCATGAACCTTCAACGTGTGTGTGCGTGTTTCAGTTGTCACACTGTGTATCTGAAATATGAATATCAGGTGACCATACACCAGCAAAACAGAGAGGAAGAGTCCGGAGCATATCCTCCAGCTTAATCTTTGATGAAGCAACTTCATGGTTCTGTTACATCATTTATGAGATGAATGGAAACACTTAATTTCATTCCCAGAAGTGACATGTGACTGGGTTGACGAGTCATGTAGTATGTATGAGGTGTGTGTCATTATTCATCGAGTAATTTGATCATAAAAAATCTCAGAGGCAAAAAGACTTTGACTTGAGGTGTCGTTTGACTGCTGTTTTGCTCAGAGGACCGGGTGGCACTAGCACAACAAAACGATGCTAATAAGAGGAGAAGGAGGCAACGAGGAAGAAGAAGCAGAAGCAAACAAAACAAAGAGTGGAAAACGAGGAAAACAGCTCGAAACTGACTAAAACGTTCAAACTTCACTTGCAAAGCAGAATAAGAGCAACATAACATAACATGGTAAGGCCAGATTTACACCGCAAGCATTCTGGAAACGCCTGACCAAGTACCAAGAGACTACGGGGTAGTGTGAAAATCACAATCACCACGACTGTGTACAGAAAGGTCAAAAAGCAGCAGAGAGTCCTGTTTTCCTGTTTGATGTTATTCCTGAAAACACTGACGTATCGACAGGTGTGGTGTTGAACCTTGAAAGCTGATCGGAGCTGGCATTCAGTGCTTTATTTTGAAAAGTGACCGGTTTCGCTGTGTCTTAATATGCGTGTGGAATTTGTGACGTTATAGAAGTTTGATCACTGGATTACAGAGATATCTAGATATTTTGAACTGATCTACAGTTCAGAATTGATGTCTGTCAGTTTGAATGGCTGAAGATCGCTCAGGTGTCATGTTCAGCACAGAGAATCAGTACATCAGTTATCATGTCCTGCTCCGCCTCTGTTCTCTCATTTGTCTGTGACACCAAGCACCATCACTGCACTGACGCCAATATCATCGTCATTTCATACTGGCTTTCCAGTCCACACCAGACACACGCTAACGTTAGCATAAATGGAAATGAATATCGGGCGGAAAAAAAGTCGACGTGTGATCAACTTGTAAAATGAATACTCATCTTGGTTGTACATTTATAATTGTACATCAATAAAGACAAAACATTTCGATCATCAATACTCGACTGGCAAAGTCGTCGCTCGTGGCAGCTGCAGTCCAAACAGTAACAGCTGATGTCAGAGCTCCCACCTTCAGCCTGCTAATGCATTTCCAGCACAAGAAAAGGTTTTCACCAGTGCTCTGCACCTGTCTGCATCACAGCCCACAGCCTCCTTTCTATTTTCCCTCTGATCTGCTCTCTTTGAAGTCACCCAGGAGTGCCACCTCGCTCAGGACAATAACCACATTAGCGTGTGATCCTAGCTGAGTAGCCTGCAGATAGATGAATTCAGAAGCTGGGCCGCGGGGACGGGGATATTAGTTTGTGTGAACTACCACAGCTTGCTGCTCTCCACGTTCATTCACTTGGTTTGACGGATGCTGGCAATTTCCCCAGACGAAACTGTGCCACCGCGGGACATGATCGATGGCTCTTCTACCCCAAATCCTCACTTCCATCACCACCTGAGGCGATTTATTTCTGCCAACAACCTTCACTTTCTGAGTTTTCTGCAGCAGGAGCAGAGAAGAAGCGACGGTTGTGACTTGTATTCGCAGGTGTCCTTTGGACATACGATAAAATCCTAATTCCAGTGAAATGAGAGGTTCTGTAGCTCTGGATTTGAATTAAGCATCTGGACAGTGTTACTGTGTAAAGCTATTTGACACAGCTGTCGGATGTGTGGACCAGTTCCTGTGACTCTCGAGGTTGTGCAAAAATCAAACGGAACAAGCTCCAGAGCAGGCACGTTTGTCCCCCTGTTTAATATTCACAGGCACATTCAGCAACTCAGCAATTACTGAGATATCGTGGAAATAATGTAGCTGTCACACTTGTGCTTCGACTGTATTCTTATTTGCCTGTGACACAATATTTCATGGCAACAAACCAGCTGAAGTCAGGTGCCTACAGTACATCAAACTTGTCAAAGCTCTGCAGATCATTGGTCAGTATAGAAACTGGTTCATTCATTTAGGATAAAGAAATTATCCACAAAATACTGCTGTCTGCAAACAGATATGTGTTATCTGTTCATGTAGCTGATTACAAATGAAAGTAAATCTATGCACTTGTAAATGATTAAAACACAAACAGTTGTGTATATTGTCACAATCTTAAAAAGGTCCTATCTACTATTATTTTGCCTAAGTCAACTATCTATGATGATTTGGTTCAGTTTTTTTTTAAAACAATACGACAGGCCGTTATTGTGAGAGGATTATATTTTCTTTCATTTCACACACACTACTTTGTATTCGGTACATACAGTCTTGTGACTCTATGAATGAACACAATCCCAAAGTATCACTGCCAGTCATCTGCCATGAAACATAAAACCTTAAAGGAAATCTCTGAGTCAGACTGTTATAAAAAAGCTCAAGCTACACCGTGATTTCCCTTTCTGCATTAACAAGAGGACACATATTGTACCCCACTGAGCTCCTCCGGCAGCTCCCAGATGCAGATACACTCCCATACTTACCATATTTTGCGTCCTTCTCAGCTGCGGCCCACATGAGAGGAGTAACCATTCTTTACAAGGTAAAAATATCCAGAATAAAGAGAAAAACTCTGATGTGAACACTGACAGAGGGAGCTGAGCTCCTTCTGTGTTTTATCGTACTGAGTCGGATGAACACCGGCACTGTGGTCACATATGTCGCTCAAGCCTCTAGTTGGCAAATACGCTCATTAAGCCACTGACAATCACTCCCACAAAGCCCCATCTAAAGGCTATTCACTGCCTGAGTAAAAAGGAGAGTGGAGGAATGCAAGTTCCATCTTGCCCGCCCCCCAACCTCATGAAAGATGTTTTCTGCACCTGAAGGCTAAATGAAGGGTGTTTTATTTGCAATGTTTAATGGAAGATGAATAAGAACAGGGACGTCGGTTGGAGCACAGATCACCCGCTGTGTGAAAATCTGCTGAATTTCGCTCCTGCTGCAATCTTCTCCTGCCAGCCACTGGCAATCTCCTTAATTGTTAATGCAGCTAAAGATTGTCGCCCAGCATTAGTCCGGCATTGTCAGGCCTTTTAAAGCACGTTTCCACCTGTCTCATTCATCACAGCAAAGGAGGATTTGATTGAAAAACCAACCAACAGTGATGGTGACTTTTGGATTGGAGTGCTCCTGATTGGGACGCTCCGCTGAACAGAAGACAACCTGAATCCATGACTATACAGATGGGCTAGGAGGAGGCTGGGTGACATGTCAGGGAAAAAAAGCTCTGAGTGCTGAGACTGTCGATAAGAGCTTTCCACCGGTCCAAAAAAAAAGAAAAAAAGAAAACGCTGTCTCTCCCACGGCGCACTGGGGGAGGGCACCCTTAGTCTGGATGATGTATGATGTGGAGCCACGTCTAAGACTTGGGTTTTAACAGGGAGAAAGGCTGAAAATAAAAAAAAGGGGGAGGAGGGTCATGCTTGAATTATGCTGATGTGGGTCGTAACCGCAGTGGAAAACCAACCAAGAGCGTTGGCTGCCTCGACACAACCTGCAGCCACAAATAACCAGGTTATTATCACCTGGGTCTTACAAATGCTGACAGCTGGGAAATGGTGGCAGTGACATTGTGCGCCTCTACACCATGGACCTTGAGCTAGTTCGTAATTTACCAGCTGGTTAGACATAAACTACAGAACGTAATTAAAATAAGGCAGACACCAACCACAAATCTTTTTTGTTAGCATCCAGATTTGAAACTATCTTTGGTATGTAAATGAATCATCTTAAGACGATGGAATCCCGCTGGATGAGCTCAAATCTCTTAAAAAGGAGAGATGCTGATATTGGAGACCGTTGAGGGACTTTTTTTTCCCAATAACGAGAGCAGCCAGCCAAAGTCAGAAAGTGAGAACACTCACACGCCTCTGCAGGGCCGCAGCCAGGCCCTCAGAGCCCTTAAGCACTCGTTGAGCGACAACAGGATGGAGCTGCCATTATGGCCACACAAACAGAAGGAAGCCTTATGAACTTTGCACAAATGCTTAGTGCTCCCGAGCTGGACAGCTCTGGAAGCTGGGGGAGATGGGTAGGTACCGGGGCACGCTGCCAGTTCCGAAAAGCTTAGTGTTAATGCACTTGGGCCAGACAAACCTGACATTGTCCCCGGCACTGCCCCGGGGAGAGCCTCCTACCCTTTCTCTCTGCTGTTCCTACTTATTCACACGTCCAGCAAATTGATTCAGTGACTTTAACGTGACTTACGCAGGCAAAAAGACAAACATTTATTCACACCAGTAGTTTGAACACCACAGAGGACGTCGGGGCCAGAGTGTGAACCGATGAAATTCTATTTGAAACCAGATACCCCACGTAAATTGTGTACAACATCTTTAATTTATGACACATCTTTTATCTCCTTTGAGCAGAAATCGCTAAATGTTATCTGGAGGTCTGCAATGGTGTCAGTGGAATTAAAATAATGCTCTCTTGACCTGTTGTCCCCCCTCAGGCCAGCCAGCTCACAGGAGACGAGCAGACAACACCCAGATAATTGAAACATTAAAGTCATGATGACTCTTTTATTGTTGGTTTGAGAGCAGACAGACAAAGACAGGGCACCTACAGCTCATGGCTCACTAACCCAATTCACGTTAGCATGTGCTCAGGTGATTAAGGTATGTAATTCTCCTTTAAACTGTTTGGGAAGGGCAGACGCTACGGCATTACAAGAGGCATTAATATCCCTGAAGGAGAGGAACACTGGTTTATGCCTTCCAACATTTGGCATATGCTGGCAACAAACACTGTGGGGCTTTGAATTGAACTTTGGGCACGAAGCCCACTTCACCAAAAAGTCATCTGCTCCTCTGTCTGTCAAAAACGGTCGATAAGCCTCAAACTTGGCGCTCTGCAGAGGAAATCGGGGCAACCTGCCTTGGGCGGATAATGTGTGTGATGTCTTCTTTGAGATTCAAAGCAATGGACATAAAAATACCAACTTTTTTTAGTGTATGATTTGTGTTCCTATGGGAACAAGTCACCCTGATCCCTCCTAGCATTGATGGAACTGCTGTGCTGTGTACTGCGGTAAGGCTACGTGAACACGCCTTTATATTGATGTCAGATCACAGTGGAGGAAATCAGCAAGATATAAGAACACTACTTGAACTCAAGAGGAATCTTAAGCATTACAGCCAGAGCTGGAGCTGGTGCTGTTTACGGGCTGACTGCAAATGAAGAACAGACAGAATTCCAGCAGTGAAATTACCCACTCTTGTGAGCAATTCTCCATTATCCGTGTCGCTTTCACAGTCCCCTCAATTACTTCCAGATCTGTGCTGACAGCCGGTTTATTTAGTGCTGCACAACACGCAACACCGCGCTACAAAGGATCTGCTCAAACAACGCTGATCTAACAACATGTGAGTCTGGGGGGGGGGAGTAAAAAAAAAAAAAAAAGCTAAAAATTGTAACGTCTGAGCTCAGCAGTGGTTCCAAGCCAAGACTCCAGTCTTTTCGGGACAGGAAGTCCACAGGAGACAGGCAGGGTTGACTTTTGGAGATCACAGATGGTGCGCTCAGTGATCATGGCAGCGATCAGGAGATGGCTACTCCTGATTAACACACCTACTACCAACAACGTCTGTTCCACCTTTGGCTCACAAACCCATGGTAGGCTGGGAGGGCGCGGCTGTGAAAGTAAAGCTCGAGCTGCTTCGGTCCGTGAACGTTTCATTCTTTTTCTTGAAATACATGGTTATCATGATGTTGTGGGGATCTGATAATAATATCAACAACATTTGTGGAACACAAAGGGACCAAAACAAATCATTAAAGTGACTTAAAGAGGAAGTTCAATCCGAACCGCCGACTTCAAATACCTTATCTTCCCTCTTGTCCACATCCAACTCAATTTAATCATGTTCCCCTCAAGAATCAATAAGCTATTTCCCTCAGGTCATTCTTAACAATGGGAAAAGCCTCTACTCCACAGCTATTTAGAGTGTGTGCACAGCTGACAGAATACTGGGGCAAACACACGCTTGAAAATGAATTCATTATGATAAATGTGGTGTCTCTTAGTAAAGTAGGTAGGCATGGTAACCAGGCTTGGAGATACTCTGCAGTCAAACAGCCTCGGTTCATTCGCACAGACAAACAGCATAAACATACACATGTACTCACATAAAAGACCTGCTCCCACCTTCTCCACACCAGCTGGCTCAGTGGTAACCTGAGGTCCTGCAGGGGGGAGGAAGGAAAATTAGCAGATGCTCATTTCCAACCTGTCACAGAAAACATTTACTAGAAAAACACCACAGGCGGTGACAGCGTTATGCCACCAAATAGGTTTAATTATTACCAGAAAACAAGCTTTTCTCCAACTAAGGTTCTTGCAAAAGGGAAAGCCGAGCAGATAATTTGGTTGCACGCCCACTCATAATAAGCAGCAAGGATCTAATAGCCTTTTAAGGAGTGTCCTTCAGGCCACCTCTTCACACACACATCCTGGGGTCAGCTCTTTATGACCACTGAGGCAGAGCAGCCGGCCGTGCTCCACAGCTAATCCTGCGGTGGAAAATGTCGGTGGATCCGTCTCGCATGAGCACACAGCAAGAGATGAGGAGCAGACCAATATTTGAGGTGAATTGCAGACATACGTGTGTGTGTTGGGGGGGGGTTGGTGCTGAGGATGTGTGTGTTTTTACACTGACTTTGGCATCAATAGGCTGGCTGGCCAACATTTCTAGCTTTATCCTCGGGGCCATTGAGCGAGCGCACAAAAAGAACACAGGAAGGTCTACTTGAGACATGGTGTGTGGGCTAACAATATAGTTCACACATTATTTTTGCTCTAACTGCACCAGGAAACCCTTCTTGCGCCTTTTCATGTGCCCAGTTAGGAGAACTAACCTTGCAACTATTTCCGTTAGTTTCTTAATCTCAGTATGTTTACGGAGGACGCACTGATGGGAAACCCGTAGCCCAATTCTTCTCAGAGTCTCTCCTGATAGCCAATTAGTCCACGTCAGGTAGAAGCCCACAGGCACAAATCTATTCAGTCCCTGCAAATTTCCCTACTGACTTCACTTGATGTATTGTACTTATTACTGTCGTGTTGTTTCTATGTATCTTATCAACAAAGAAAATCTAGTCAGCGCAAGATATTGAAGTGGAAATAACGATTTAAGACTTGAAGTTGATTGTTTTAAAACTTATCGCAGTAACCTGTAACCTATTGTCAATTTTTTAATTTTTTTTTTTCTTTTTTCCAAAACCCAATGTTTTAACCTACAGCACTTTGCGATTTATTAAAATGTAAAATTGCAAGTTAAATTATTATGATATATATTTATTTGTTATTATTATTGTTATACTGTTGTTGTTGTTGTTGTTGTTGTCAATGGGTAAATGGCGGGTAATACACCCTCGACCAGTTCATCGGATGGCTAACTGGTAGACAGACAACCATTCACACCTATGGACAATTTAGAGTGACCAATTAACCATTTGGAGGTAGAAGGAAACCAGAGAACCTACGCAGACACGGGGACATCATGCACACTGCACGCTGAAAGACCCCCACTGCACCACAACTATGATTACTGGTACACATTCAAATTTCAATGATCCAACCTGTCTGATACGTGCCTTTGTCTTTGTAAAAGATTCGAGAAGCAGCACGTGGTGACTTGCAGCATACAAAATGTTACGGATAAGGAAGAGAAGTGTTGAAAAAGGCACGCTGAAATACCTACTCGACATCAAACCACATTGACAGATGTAGCATGCTTCACAAGATCAAGTGCTTACAGTTCTCAATGTGTCTGAGAGCTTGAGCCGCTTAAAAGGATGCTCAGACAAATGAAACAAATATCCGCCTCTGACTGAAACACCAGGCACACCCAGAATGTTATTTTTTCATGGCTTGAAAGGACACACTGGGCATTCAAAAAAAACAGTGAAAGGGGCTTTTGCAGTTGGAGCCTTTGTCAGTCTGACATCAAAAGCTGTGCCTAAAGACAGAATATGGCTTTGTGTTTTTAGTGTGTGGGTGGAGGAACTCAGAGGAACTGCTGCATCTTTCCCACACATTGGTATTTTTCTTTTTATGTCCAATTTGTGATTCGGAGCTGGATAACTTCTGACAGCTAGTGTTACAGCTATGTGTGTTTTCATTCAATTTCATTCAATTTTTATCATGATGTGAATTCCCCGTACAAACTTGCTACTTACTTTTTTAATTTAATAATTACCGTAATAACAGCAATTTGGCTGTGAAGTGCAACTTCTAAACGTTCAAGAACTGATCAACATTTTTCCTTCTCCTAGCCTCCGTCCATGTCTTCACACCAGGTTAAAA
>CAAKHB010004657.1:120950-154918 GCA_901007665.1 Aeoliscus strigatus
CTTTTTATGTCCAATTTGTGATTCGGAGCTGGATAACTTCTGACAGCTAGTGTTACAGCTATGTGTGTTTTCATTCAATTTCATTCAATTTTTATCATGATGTGAATTCCCCGTACAAACTTGCTACTTACTTTTACTAAGCCAGTGAATAATTACCGTAATAACAGCAATTTGGCTGTGAAGTGCAACTTCTAAACGTTCAAGAACTGATCAACATTTTTCCTTCTCCTAGCCTCCGTCCATGTCTTCACACCAGGTTAAAAAGAATATAGGGGACTATAACTTTAGTTTTCAATGATGCAGGCTGCATATATGCTGGGGGGGGCAAGGTGGGGGGTAAAGGAAAAGCTCTACATTCCAGGTGAGCAAAGTAAAAGGTAATTCCGGGCTCAAGAGGCATCAAGTGGTCGGAGCAAAAGGACACCGACATCCATGGCTGCTGAATATATTTGCAAGGACTTATGCAGCTTTTAGTCACGGTGCTATCTCTGTGCTCAGGAGGATCAAATGCAATTTGCCAAAGCATAAAAACCCAACGTACAGCAGGACAGTGTCCGGAAAGAAATGGAGATAAATGTAAAAGAAAGGTGTGCTCCAACCATGTGCCAC
This sequence comes from Aeoliscus strigatus, assembly GCA_901007665.1. Lineage (NCBI taxonomy): Eukaryota > Metazoa > Chordata > Actinopteri > Syngnathiformes > Centriscidae > Aeoliscus > Aeoliscus strigatus. The sequence goes on from CAAKHB010004657.1 coordinate 121,560, forward strand.
ACACTTCAAATGCTGCTGCAGTGTGAATTTGTTGTGTGATTTATAATGTTTGTCAGCGGTGGGTGCAGCTGATCTGTGTGGTGGCTGCATAATGAGGTTAACTGATGACAGAGCACACGGCATTGAGGGCTCAACAAAGGACCGTCCACAGGTGAACAATGACGAACAAGCTCTTTCTGCCAGACGCCGCAAACAATCGATAGAAATAATACGAGGAGAATTGCTGAACAATGACAAAGGCGGTATATTAAACAGACTGACTGTGAAACGGTGCAGCGCTATTGGGTGTGTGTAATGATCAAACAGAATCAGTCAATGCTTTGACAGAATGCACAAACCTGTTTTAAATTTGGAAGTATTAGCAATACGCTAACTTGTGAAAATAGGACCTGTTGAGTCAGTCTACTATCTTAAAATGAGCACAAAACACACAACCTGTAGGTTGTATGTTTTGATTCTGGAGCGAACAAAGGGTCATTGTTGCCAGAAAAATAACTGCGCATCTGTGTAAATCCAGCTTACAAGATAAATACAGGAAAATTAGAAATACAGACAAATATTTACCCTCAAAGTTCAGCCTAGTGTTCATCACCACTGACATGAAGTGTAATTAAAATCCTTGAGCTGCTTTAATGATCCCACACTGATTTTGCTCGGGGAGAGGATGAACTCCCACACGGTAAATCACTCCTGTTAAAACAAGTGGCATTGATGGCAGCTTGTTTCTCTGTTGTCAAAGTGTTGTTCAGTCCATTTGCATCAGTGTTGTGTGTGTCTTTCTAACCAATTATCAATCACGTGAACACACGTGACAGATAGTCGTGGAGATCATTGCATCTCCTCAGATGTTCAGTAACACAACAAAGCAACAAGTCAACCGTTTGGACCGTGTAGTAACGTTTAGAACATGAAATCAAATATAATGGTAAAAGATTTGAATGACATTTATAATTTATTCACATTGGACCAATTTAACAGGTTGACAGGAAAGTCCCATGAGGATTACTGCTTTAACAGCTCACACAGTATCAATCCAAGAGGGCCTAGAGCCTGGTTCCACTGACTGCCTGCTCGCACACGTACAGATAAGAAGTAATTACTTTGCCTTGCAATCACTAAACCCTGCCTGCCCTTCGTTTATTTGCTTGCAGAAATTTCCTTAAGTACAAAAACATGTATTGACATCATTTACATTTAGAAGCACATAGTTACCGGAATTCAATATAACTCAGTGGAATGGCCTCAAGCTCCTATTGGCCGTCGTATTGACTTGTTTTACCCTCACACAGACTACAGGGATGTGTGGGTTGCAACATAACCACATTCTGTATGGTGCTTTCCACTACACAGTTCCTGATGTCACAGCAATGACAGGGCAAAACTACCGTGATGGTGTTGTATACGCAACAAGAACATGGAGGAGATGGAGAACTTTACCACTCAATTTGTGGATTTTTTCTCAGACTAAAGGCCTACACATAGTCCACAAACCGGAAGTTACACACAATACTATGGAGGATCTAAATGTGCCAAAATCGAATAAATAAATGCATCATTTAAGAATGAAATAAAAATGATTAATTGAAATGTACTTAATTTTGACACTTTCAATCCTTCATACTATACGGCACAATATAACATACTGTCAATATAACATACTGAAGCAGATTTCAATTGCCCCAAACAAGCAAAAGCTGCTTCTGGTGCCGAGGCATCAGAGTTTCTGACAAATCACACAATAGAACTTTACTCTCGCTGACAGGGCTATGAAAACAAATGACGTCATTGTGTTTGAGGAGTATGGATCTGCCTTAAGAGAAGAGAGACGGAGCAGGAACTCTGCCTGATTTCTGTGCTGCAAACATCTGGACTTCATGGACAGACCACAGGATGTTTTTAGCACATCATGTCATGTCGATAAGACTTAAGTATCAGCTCAGCTCATGTGGTAACTTTCCCCAAAAAATGCTGAGCCAAGTCATGCTGGAATTGTGTTGTGGAAAAGGGGCAATAAAGTCACTTTATACTGATATTGAGATACTTCAGAGCCAAAGCTCACTTGGAAACAAAGATTTCATTGACCAATTTCCCTTAGACCTTCTAGACAGGGGGGGGATGGGGCCCAGAATGTTCAATGTGACAAAAGATGCTTGCGTGCGACTTCAAAAACAGGGAATCAGACGCCTGGAAACCAGCAGTCATGTTTCATATTTCTAGAGTTCTGTCAGCGGTCTGTTTTCCTCATGCAGTCCGAGGCCACCTCCACCATTAGGGGGACTATGCCATGTCATGACATGGGAACTTCTATAAACGTGTTAAGAGCCGGCGGCATTAGCATTTTGGACACAAGTGAATAGATGCATTTGTTCCTCTTCCTGTGCTTCCCTGAAAGACTCTATTAAAGAGAGGTTTAGGAATTGCTCTGTGGAGAGAACGTTTGACAGAACATTTTCCTCAACAACATTTTGTTTTTTATTCACTAGTTTTTTACACAATACCTTTCTTTCATGATTATTTGCATGAAGTACATAATTGAATTCATGAACAAAATGACCATTAAAACTTGTGTTCTATGTGTTCCGTGTAAGAAATATATGTCATATGTTAAGTTTTGTGTTATGTTAAGTGCTGATTGATTTCAGCTGATGCAACAAATAAATCTTGAAGTATATGGGACATACATTCTGAATATTCATTGCCAGTCCAGAGGGTTAGTGCATTGCTGGAGGGGTTTGGATCAAATGGAGCAGGTCAATAAAAACAGACCTTATTTACAACCTCATCCAGCTGTAAAAGAGGATTAAAGTGGCTACATATCTACAAGAGAACCTCCCTGAATTGTTCCGCTGTTCTCTCAACATGAAAACAGATCTAAGATGTCAAAGAGTTTGTCAGCGGTGTTCCTTGTCAGGAAGCTGGTAACAGACAACTCCATGCTGCTGGTAGTTCCATTATTGGAGCCTCACATTGATCTTTGATTCTCATGGTGTGGTCACAGCGGGGTGCGTGCAAATTCAGGCAGGGGCATTCTCTTCACTGCCTGATGGCAGAGCGCCTATCGCAGAGACGTTGGCGCTGCCTACATCACCCGTAATGCATAGTTCTCCACTGTGATACCTAAACATGGTCATCACAGATACATATACCTCTCAGACCGCACCTCTCATATACCTCTCAGAATACAGCGTGGATGTGGTTTCCCCATTTGTCTGCGGTGCCCGAGCACTCAGCGGAATGAGGTTATTGGGGGAAAAAAATTGATCAAAATGGGAGCGAACTAGTATACGTCACGAAAGCCGGGTGACAAGCCAGGGGCCAGTACAGCTAGTTTTTATACTTAAAAAAATACAACAGCTTTCAGACTCAACTATATAAGGTGTGAGGTAAAGAAATATTTGCATGACATCCAGCGAATTTACCACAAGGTCTCAGGGGACCAGAGAATTAACACCGACAGACTATTGATTAGTAAAGTGTACATTTGTTAAGGGGAATGTGCCGAGTCCAGGCTCATCAGCACACAACAATCTATACGGCAGCCGCAGAAACATCTGCCTCTGCATGTAACTGGACAAAGATGGTCATGTAAAGCTTTTCAAGCATTAAACAAAGATGATAAATGTGCTTGTCATGACCCTTTATTGATTTTCAAATATTGCATTTAAGACTTCACGGGAACAGACGTAATAAATCTTACTGAAATATGAAAACAGCATTCTCCATCACACATTGTGTGGCAGCGGTATTTTTTCATTCCGAGATGCTTATGTGGCGATTTGAGTATTTTGGAATACAATTACAAAGGAGTCAACAGATAGCTCATCCACAGAACATCAGTTTTACCAGCCCCATCCCCCCGTTTAACACTGCCTCCACTGTGTCCCTCCTCCCCTCTTCCCCCTTCTCAATATTGAGACGAGTAAACAACGCCGTCTTTTCCAGCCTTTAAATTAAGATAACTGAGGACTTTTAGCCTATTTTGATAATTCAAGGGTGGTTAAAAGAGAGAACTGTTGCACTCACAGTGTGTCCCCTTCACTCCAGAGGTTGCAACATCCTGCATCGTTTCTCTAAGAAAAAAATCATTTCTTTACAATGAATTCACATGTTCACACCCCCACGTCTCAGATGAGCTGTGTGAATGTGCCAAGGCAGCAGAATGGGGACCATTAGTGTCCACAGCAGTGTGGCTCTAATGATGATGGCTGTGGACTTGCTGCGCTCTGCATTCTGGACACTGGAGATGCTGGTTACATGTCCGACAGAGGACCCGCCCTGAACATGCTGCTGTACAGAGTCCCAAATCCCTTCACGTGCGCTGACGCTCATATAGCTTTGATCTAATGTGATGTAGATCCTTTACACGGCTGTTCACGGCCTTTTATTGTTGATCTGTACTGAGATCAAATGCATCAATAAATTCAGTAATCCAAGAAGACTGAAGCCTCCAACATGGCCGCTGTCCACTGAAAACTGACAGAGATTCCTCCAGGAGAATAGTTCAACCTCCTGATTGATCACAGTAGCAGGAAGCTGCAGACAGGCCGACTTATAAGTCATCTGTGTGTGTGTGTGTGTGTGTGTGCGCATGCTCTGCAGCAACACACGTTCCTCTCTCTCTACAGTTGATGAGTACGCTGTTAACGCTACAAATCCAGAATGTTTCCTTTTCTGTAAAATACAAAACCCATTTAGACCTTCTTTTTCCAGCTGTTCTCTCAAATGCATATTCTAGTTTATACCTTCAAATATAAACAAACCAGGCATTGGCATTTAATTCAAAGAAAAATTAAGCAGATTGATGATTTTATATGGCCTGTTATTATGGAATGTCACCGAACACCCCTATATATAAAAATATCCGTAATATGATATATAAAAGTACAGAATTACACTGTTTTAACCTCCATCATTGAGTGCAAAACTGTGCGACCTCTCGACCTCTCTTCGAGACGTTGTGATACATAGAGGTGCATCTCAAGAAATTGGAATATCATGGAAACTTCTGCAGTTTTTGTTGAGAATGTCTTCGTTTTAATGTTGATAATTGAAGTCTACACCTTTGTAGACCACCATGAATATCAGATCTGAGACGCTGAGATACTGAGACATTTTATTTTCATGAGGTGTATGCCAGATTGATCAAAAAATGCAGTTCATGTTTGAATTTGAATCTCTTTTTTTGTATTACCTTTCATTTCCATTCAATGCAGAGAAATTCCCACATGCAAATTAGAAACTATGAAATAGTGTAACCAAAGCTGAACCATTTCCTCAACTCACATCTTGTTGTTCTCACAAGCACTTAGTAAAAAAAGGTCCCATGACCCCCTCTCTTCCTCCCGTCATTATTAGTTCCCGCCAGCGTCAGTTCATATGACACTATTTCGGTCATATTTTCAATCCAGTTATTATTCAAATATATAACAAATGTTTGAAAGTTTCACTGACTGAATTGAATTACTAAATCTTTCCATGATATTCTAATATTTTGAGATGCACTTGGACATGCAAAAAGTCCACATCAAGTAGCAAATGAGAGGAATGATGTTGACTGAGCTACAGAGTATTGTGCAATAGATATAAAAAGAGTGCATGAAAGTTCTTAGAGAGGCAACAAACTGTGTTCACTGTGAGGAACAAGAAGTCTAAGAAGCTGCCCTTGGAGTGCCCTTCACAGATGGCACAATCCCGAAGTTTAATAGCAGTACCTCTGGTACACCTCGGAACCCGGCTAACATCTCTGCACACTGCAGGTGGTGAAGAAAAAGAGGGCCTCAAGTAGAGAGGAGGCTTTGATGTGGTTCATGTGGAAAACTGACACGGAGCAGTCTGCGCAGCCTGCTACCGTCAAACTCTCCACGTCTCCACAGGAAGACGCAACGGCAGCAGTTACTGGCTCTGGCTGCATAGAGGTACAACCAGAGAATGCTGATAATGAAAGCATTTGATCCAAATGTTTCAACTTGTGAGTGAACACACAGAGAATAACCAAGGGGTCTAACAACACCAGCGAAAGAAACTGATATGCGACACCCTGGGGGAGTGAGACCTGTGAACAGACTTTCATTAGGGGCCGGCGCTTTACAAACTTCACACTGAAAAGGATAATCACACGTCCATGACAGCGGGTGGAAGCTGTGGCTCAGCTGGGGCAAGTAGCTGTTAGAAAGTGATTAGCGAGGTGTGAAATGGTTTAAAACAGGAGGTATGAATCTGGTGGAGGGCAGACACACGTGAATTCATCAACTGTCAGGAAAGTGACAGCCCTGGAGGCCAGCGGTGACAATTATCTGTGCTTCCCGACAGGACCTCAGCAAACATCCTGTGTCAAACTGTCATTTCAAGAGCACTGTGCCCACCCCAATTTACCACGACCCCCGCAAAGCCTGCAGCCTGTTGTTGTTTGATTTTATTTATAAGGTGGATAAATCACAGCGGTGACATGGAAATGACCTGAACGAGTACAAACAAAATGCCTAACAGGTGTAATCAAGTGGAGCAGAGCAGATAACTGATACACACACACAGCCGGTAATACAGGCAGTGTGACACACATACACACTCCATGTGTGTGTGTTTGTTTACACCTTGGTTCTAGAAATGCTTCTCTAAAAAAAATAGAAGAATGCTCAATTCAACGATTATTTCGTCACTCTCTGATGTACAGTTCTGACATAAAATGTGAAACTCAGCTTGTCACTGGTTTGTGGATGTATTTTATTTTAGTAGAAACTCGGTTCGACGATGTGTGAGTTCCCTGAATAATAATCCAACTTCATAAACAAGGCACATGCAAGAGAATTAGAGGCAAAGCCATCCAGAATCCTGTCACTCGGAAGAAGTAAATCATGTCAGCAGTCTCATTTAAATGCAAATGTTTAAGACAACAAAGCACCTACGATGGTGTATTCTAAGAAGTTGTGTGGCGCTGAAGGCGGATAAGAAAGATGACACGCTGCACGCAAATCATGACACACCAGTGGAGACCGGGAGGGTCAGAAGAAACGCACAATGAAGTGAGCATCCACGCAGACAGGAAAACCTGGGTTACGTGACACCTGAAGACAGATGGGAGCATTTCCAAGACAAAGCCGCGGATATGAAAATAGGATTTTACCGAGATCACAACTATTGATCTGTTTTTGTTTCACAAAGCCATGGGTTCAAGCCTTTAAGCCATTTCAGATTGGAAAAGCATTCACAGTGTCAGACGAACAAATTCTCACTCAAAAACGTCGCTAGGTAGACTCCATGTAACCTGAGCTGAAATCAGACTGAACCAAAGTCTGTGGCTGTGCCGGCTTTCTAGTAACAAATTATATCATTTGCCCGTTACGATCCACAGGATTTACCAGAGACAAACATGTGTTTCCTTCCCTGATCTGATTTGCGCTGTTAAATTAGCATTAGCATGGTTAAATTGAGCCATTTATTGTCATAAATACATTTTCCTGTCACGGTAGGCATTTGGGTTGAGACAAATGTACTGTGATTTTGTGCTGCTCTGAGAAAATGTACTGCTTACACACAATGCGTAAAACTCTGGTCGACTTTAAGTGTTGGGATCACAACCAGCAGAAAGACCCTGCAGCGGTAGCTCTGTGAGGAGAACACGCTTGGTTGATGTTTGGAGAAACACACAGCAGGAAGAATGTGAATTTAACACAAGTGGAAAGTGGAGTTCTTTCAAGAGAAAACCAGGGTTTCATCACAAGTCAACACAGGAATTCAATCTTCATACTCATGATATTGCACAAAACATTGCCATGTCATAATTTTGTAAGACGAAAATGCTTGGCAACAAGAAATTAGTCATTATTGTATTCATCAGTATTCAGGGTCAAATGAGACAATTTTCTTACTGAACAAGATATTTTTCAGCCTCAACATCATATCAGCCATAGCTAGACAGGAATCACCATCCCCTGACACACATTACAACTTCCCAGTGAGCAACAAAAAATGTTGAGGTGCGGTGCAATGCCTCACCCAACCCCCCCAAAAGTCCTGGTTCCTAAACACAAAAAACTAGCACTATAAAATATAATGAGGTCAAAAAGGTCTGAGGTGCATAGCTGGTGGTCTGCCACTCACACTTGTTAAAAACGGAGCTCCCCCAAGCTGATGAACTCATTTGGATTCATACCAGCTTGCCGGGATTTTTCACAGAACATCTGCGCTGTCTGGACGTGAGTCCATAAAGAAACTAGATAAGTACTCGGAGAGCGCAGACGTCCGCCATGCAGCTCATTTCCACCCATATTACACCAAATATTAATATACATAACCTTACTTTATCTCCATCAATAGATTCTAAGAAAACAACCCCTGATCATTTGGAAATACGCTGATATCATTTTTAGTTCAATAGTTACTGACAAAACTCTCTGTTTTGGTAATGGCGGTTTTCTTCTGGCTCTAGCTCCAGAACTACTGAAGATCCAACAAATCGGTTTACAGATTTATCAGCAACAATCTGGTCTTCGTTCATGTCTTATTCATTAGCTGCCTTACAGTGCCTGAAAATCCACAACCCGAATAACATTTCCTGTCCTGGGTCGTTCATCCGATCATCTGGATCATGGTATCTAGAATTTTGTCAGGATCCGGATCAAACTTTGATATAATATAGAACCTCTATTGAACGTATCCTGTATTTTTTGCCAACAATCTGACCATTTATTGCAGAGTTACAGACACATATGCTGAAATGTCCCTATCTGACATCGATAAAGAATCTTTCAAAACATTCCTGGATCCAGACGGTTCCAGAACACTACCAACATTTCACCATCAAATCCAGTTAGACAGACAGACAGACCGGCACCTCCTTGGTGGAGGTAATAAACATGCTCATCAGATGCATGAAAATACCGCCATGCAGTGTGAATGTGTACCTAAGGGGAAGTTCTACAACACTGCTGCAGGTCCGTTTGTAGTGCTGTGAATGAAAGTCTCCTGCTGTCCACGGACCATTAAGATGAAACTATACACTACTCACTGTTTTTCTGTGTTTTCTCTCAAATGATCGATCCAAAAACAGAATTTGTGATAATTATGTCAACTGCTGCAATAGAAAAACAAAACGGATTACAAATCTTGCTCATGTGTTAGCCCACTTTGCTAATTGGCCACTCAGCTCAGTGTCTTTGTTTCAGGATTTTAATCATGCTTGATTGGCTCGCTAATCTTCCATTTGGGAGATGATGCTGTGTTTGACTCCAGGCCTCACTGGGCCAGTAAACAGGCTCTTACTATGCAGAGCAGACACCACAATCGACCTCTGCACAAAACCCATGCACCTATGTTTATGCAGACAGCTAATAACTCAGAGTCCTCTCAGTTGATGCTCAAGTCAGACTTCCCTGGTTAGGAGAGCGTTACATTTGTCAACTTCCCTTATGCAGCTAGGAAAACGACTGGAATTCTGAGTTGGACGTGAAGTGGAACGCTCGGTTAGTCCCAGTATAACCAAGTCCAAGTCAAAGATAAAACGGACAGCAGCAAACAATTTAACAATGCCTACCATCCAAGGGTTTCCAACTCAAGTTGACAAATTTTGTTTAATTATGTGTAGCTGTGTGATACTGAACCCCCCCCCCATTTGCTGCTAGGTATTATTAGTTGTTCCTAATAGTAATTTAGAAAAGTCATTAACAAATACGTGGAATATTTCTGAGATGGCTGCATCTCTGAATACATAGATGCCAGATCTAATCTATATTACCGCAAATTGATACACATTCAATTCTCATAGCATTATTGGACCTCTTTCAGCTTTTGCTGAATTTTGGGTCCGACACTCCACTTGCACTGTCGAAGCACAACCACCAAGTCACTTTGATGACGCCCTCTTGGTCTCTAAGAGATGAGCAATTCCATCTAAACAGTCACGGAATAGCATGAGGCGTGTTTCAGTCTGTCCCGCTTCGTCTCTCCTGTCCCCCTGCCTGTCACATGTGTCCTCTCACATCCTCAGTGCCCTTCACATTCACGTCCCAAGGGTGCTCTTGTAACCTTATTCCATACAGCTGCACACAATACCCTTCATGGGACACAAAGCCTATGAAAACGTGCTGCTCTGTTCTATTCTTTACATTTGTCACTTTTATTCCTGTGCTCTTTGTTCGCCTTACCTCCGTATGCATGAGTTATCCCAAATTGAGCCTGCAATTGAAATGGAAATCATCTCTGTATCCCCGTGACTTTAGGGCAATAACTTCTGACTCTTACAGGCATAGCTGTCATGTTGGTTGTTTCTTGCAGAATCTTCTGGTTGCATTGCCCTTTTCCCCCGGATTTTATCATAAACATTACATTTAGACGGAATACAGGATGAGCGAGCAGTGTCTGAGCAGACATGCAAGACGCAGAGTGGACTTTTACAACATGCACGAAATTACTCTTGGAACATACACATCCCTTATGTAGTTCACATTATTGGTTATCATTCAACGAAGTCCATTGGGATCAATTTACATACGCATTTTGTCTTTCATCCATTGGCTCTTTACCCTCCTGAATTTGCAAATAAACTTTAAGTGAAGGGTTAAACATTTTACTTGCAGTAGCAGAAAAGCAGCACAAATATCTCTCTAACAGAAGATGGAACATTCTCATGAAAAATACATTGAAAAACAGCCTGAGGAAGGAATAACAGCGCAGCAAGTGGAATATGTGTGTTACAATATGTCTGTACAACTAAAGAAAGACCTTTTTTTCTTTAATATGTATGTGAATAAAAATGTGTCGGTACAAGATGTTGCGGCTGTAGTGCAGGAAAAAGGACAAATGAATGGAAATAAATGAAAGACATATAGCCCCGGGCAGGTGCGTATGTGCACTGCACATGACAAGTGTTGGCGACTGACCTTTTCCCCTCCTGCTGGGAAGGAGGCTCTGAACATACGCGTTAACACTGCACCCCCTGCTGCTGTGTCCTTCAGTCCACACTAATGATTAATCGTCTATGCAGAGCAAGAAGCCACTGATCATCCAACGTTAAGAGGGTCGCTAATGATGAAATAAAACTTGATTATGATGATCAGCACTTCTTATCCTCCCATCTCCACCCCACCCCCTCCCTTTAGAGTCTGCAACCAACACCCTTCCTGCTCGTGTCTGCAGCAGTCTCAGGTAAGAAATGTGGTAAATAAACACGGACAGCACCATCCAGCTGACAAGCATATGAATATTTCATGTCACCAAACACATTTCCAGAGCACATTTGCTTCAACGTGGCTGTCGCCGATGGCAAACATGAAAGAGCAGGGTTCAGGGCTCAGGTACGGCGCGGCACCGCGGCAGCCTGCCTGCAGCTCAGGCAGCACGAGTCGTAATTGCTTGTGGTGCTGAAAACCTGAGCTGAAGCTCAATTAGAGGCTAGGTACTTGCTAGGCAACACACTTTCCCGGTGCACACACCAGAACCACTCAGACACCTCAACACTGTCTGCATCTCAGTGCAATGTCTGCCGGTATCTGTATAACAGAATAAACCAATGTATGAATGCAGCTGAAACATCACGTCCATCAGCACATCCTACGGAGATGACAGCACGAAGGAACGTAAAGGAACAATTAGTCTGATACAGCGATCTGCTGCTGCTCGCCGTTGTCAGGCTCATGTTCACAATCTCTACGAACCACCTGATAGAGCAGATTATAGCCTGAAATCCCTTTGGTGATGTTGATAAGAGATGTAGCGACCACCGGCTGCAAAAGATAAGAGGGAAATGAAATGCACAATGTAAGAAGTATGTGATGTGCCTATGAGAAGGAGTATGAATGCCAACAGGATCCAACTCAGTTGAATACATGAAATCTGGCTTTGCTTTCGTTTCAAAATAAATGCAAACAACTGCACTGAGCTGTTGAGACACTCAGTCCTCAGTGAGCTAACTTAGGTACATTTATCAATACATATATGTGAAGGCTTATTTTTGTAATTAAGTAAATGGACGACACAGATAGAAGTGCAGCTCCTCCTCAGAGCAGCCCCAGTGAGTTATGACACCAAGAGTGTGAACGAGCTGAGTGAGACACGATGTGAATTCCGTCAGTCAATAGTAAATTTGAAATATCAGGAAAAAGTGTCTTCAAGAGTAAAATAAAATAAAATAAAATAAAAAGGTGATGCCATATTTAAATTACTGTTAGATTGTTGGATATATGAAACTATTTACTTTCTTGTAAATAGCAAATGAGCTGCAGGTAGATTTTTTTTACCCTCAAAAGTAAGTCAAAGTCTATCAGTTCCCACACTTTTCTGGTCCTCACCCACATTCAGATGGGGAAAAGCCATCAGGAGCAATCAGCGACTTGCTGGACCAATCTTCAGCGTGGACCCTTGGAGCCAAGGAACGAATCAGGTACCGTTATTAAATAACCTGCTTTGCCTCCTGAGCTGCAGCTGCCCATCACATCCATTTACTGGAAGGAAGCACTATTTCTTTAATCCATCTTCAGAGCAGACCTAAACTTTTGACCTTCTTAGTAACTGCTGGGCCTTGTTTGGGCGCCAATCATCTTCGTGCCCCCATAAAACCCGTGGCGACATAAGATCTTGTTTTGTTGATCGACATCTTCTAATGACCAGGTGTTTATAGACCTTTTTTCCTCTCCTTCCCCGTCAACGTGCCTCATAGTGCTCAGGAGAATGTAAACTGACAACCAGGTCCCTTGTTCAACATGTCATCCACAACTTAAACTTAGCTCATTCAGAATGTGTGCAAACAGACAAAACAAACACATTCAAGTGTCACTCTGGGAGTTCCACAGTGTTTTAACCACCCAGAAACAAACACAAAAAAAACACCGATGTATAGAGGAAAGCTTGATCTGAACAAGTTCAGTCACGATAAAAGGTTGATGTAAGAGCAGACATTTGTAGTACAGCCACAGTTAACAGGGTGTACCAACCACCAACATATGAAGAAGCAGTTTTGTCTGCAGTCACAAAGGATGTTCTGTTTCCTGCATTACATAATCTAAATGATTACAAGGATGAAATAGGTCCATGAAATGTGTGCAGGTTGGAGCTGCATATTAAGTTCGCGGGAGCCCTGGCTGACATGGACCAGCTGGGAGAGGGTCGACACTTTGCTCGTCCAATTACTGGCTCTCGCTCAAATTGTTTGGTGAGAAGCATTCGACCTACTTCTGGACACAAAGCACCACTGCCCTGAATACAGAGAGGCTGGGGACCATGTATGATGACAAGTGCTATTGGACACTTTTGTCTTTGGCCTAGAAATTAGAGGGAAGTTACCTGGTGAGTGGTACTTGTTTTCTTTAGAGAGGCCTTGTAGGATGACCTGGGACAACAGAAAGAGGAGCAGCTCTGATTGAAGAGCAACTTGAGATGATAACATTTATAAAACTGTCTACATGATGGACAGAAAGCAAGAAATACTGCTAGCAAAAGTACTCGTGTTCAGTGTACTGGAAGTGCAGCTTACAAAGTGTGTTACAGACAAACGTTGTGCTGTAAACAATAAGAGAAAAAGCATCAAAAGGAATATGAATGTCACATTATGTGTGAACTATGGATCCTTCTCTATGTTCCTTGGGAATCACTCAAAGGCTGCAATAAGAAACCACAAAACAATGCAAATGAAAGATGTGAATTTGAAGCACAATGTGTGATGCATTTGCATACTGTGTAAATATTCATACTGGGGGAATCCGTGTGGGAAAACCTGCAGCATGCATCAGATCCATAAACGCTACAAACATACAGAGCAACTCTTCCCTCGAGAGCCACATCAATTCCAAGAGCTATAGGTAACAACACCAATCGCTGGATTTTATCGCTCTAATGTGACTTTAATCACACTCCATGAAGCCTCATTACTCACTCTAATCTTCTTTTTTCCATGTGTGCAACAGCAATGCATCTATTGGAGAGCAACTCCCCTGAGAACGCAAAAAGACCGAGGACATGTATGAAAACACAAGCTTCTCCTCTCTAATGTGCATTATTACAGGACGAGAAAAAGATAAACAATCAGATCTCAACAAGCTGGTGCAACAGTCGCTCTGCGTTGTCACAACGTGCACACAAAGTCGAATACTAGTCAAGATGATGCTGATGATGGAGATGCTATTAGTGCACAGAGAGGATGGTTGACCAGGTCTGATCAGCAAACCTCGGACATCAAAATGCTGCACACAATAATAACATTGAATTCAAATAATCAAATAAAAATACACAGGAGATACAAGAAGTTCTTCTTTGGCAATTCATGCACATCCACAGTCACGTCACTGCACTGAGTCTCCTGCGGCATCAACTTCCGTTTCTATACGGTGAATATGTGTTCGTTTTTCACTAGTAAGTATGAGCAAAATGAATTAATCTCACATCTCACATTAGCCGTGGAAAAAAAACATGATTTTAAAACCACCGAAGTTCGGCGTTCTGTCTCTTTTTGTCTTAGAAGCTCAGAAAACTCACCTTTCAGGTGCAAACTCGCCGTGGGGAAAGTTGAGTGTGGTCCTCCTGGAGGAGAGCAGAGGGAGGTGTTCGCCCCGTGTTCGCCCCGCAGCCTCTGGGAGCACAGTACCGCCCCCTCCGCTCCGCCGGCCGCCTGGATGCTGCCTCTGCTCCCGCCGCCCGGCCCCTCCTCCTCATCCCCCTCCTCCTCCCCCTCCGTAGTAAAAGTGAAAGTGTAGCTGTGAAAGCGGGTTCCTCCTCCTCCACAGAAGAAAAGGAGGGACCCTATCGCAGTCAATAGGTTATAGAAAACTCCATGGCAACGCAAGAAAACCGCTCACAACTTGCCCACGTTGTGACCGGCTTAAAGCTCCTGCATCCCCCGAACACCCCCCGACCCATCAATGACAGCGACATTAAACACACAGTGTGTGCGTGTGTGAGCGCGCGTGTGTGAACGCCACTGATGAGGATGTCCACGTGACGTGAGATGTCAGGAATGATCATTTTTGCAATAAACTGAATGTGAGTACCTGGAGTTTTACAGGTTCCTGCTGAAGGTCAGACTGACCGTTCATGATGGTATAATATGGTTTGGTGACTAAACTATCTGGAGTATACGGAAGGTGATTAGAGCCAAATGTTAAAAAAAGAAAATTGGAGTGAGGTTCATCTGTAAACATGCATTTGAGTTGTGAGGAAAGTCAGAATTCTGAGATTAAAGGCTGAATTCTTTCTCTTGAATTAAAAAATGGAATTGTGACTTATGAAAAAAAAAGAGCGCAGAATTCTGAGAAAACAAAAAACTTCAGAGCTCACTTAAACGTTGACGTGCCCTTAGTAGCACATCCACATGCTTCCACATGTGGAAGCATTTTTTAAGTGCACTGACATTTTTTCTGCGTATTTGCATGTGATCTTTCTCTAGCAGAATGACTGAAGCTGTGTTGTGCAGCAGTGACATCGGAGCGGAGGTTGCTCTACCGTAATAACATATGAGGAACATTCATCATTTGTTTCACGATGACGCCATTGGGTCCACTTCTCTTACATAAGTTATTGATTTTGCTTTATTGATTCTATCATTGATTCCTTTTGCTGAAGAAAACCATTTGTTTTTTTGTACTTATTTGGTGTTTTTGATTTGTCACATGAAAACATATTCAACTTTTCAACTTGTTTTGACACATTAGGCTGTTATGTCCTGTCCGCTATGATTTCTTCTTGTTGCTTTTTTTTTTTCCTTTAAAGTGAATTCATCCATGTTCCATAATACTTCTTGTATAGGGTTAGTCTGCACTGAGTTGAAGTTGTTCCCAGGTGACATTGGATACAACTATTCTCTGTTTTTGGTCTGTGGGTGGATGCCAGAGTACCAAGAGAAAACTCTTGCATGGGTGGAACAAGAAAAACTGGAAAGTCCACAGGTTCTCATCTAGAACGCAGATGTTCCAGAAACCGCATATGATGCTGCACCACAGTGTTTATTAATAGGATATTGGATTTGGTTTGTGCGTGATGTATTCCATCAATGACAGTAAAATCCACAAATATTAACATAGAATTCCATTACATTAACAGGTGTTCAATTTGCTGTGCCATCGTCTTTACATGTACAGATTTCACGCCTTCAATCGTGACGTCATTGTGTGCATTGTGAACTTATGGTGTCTGCAGGGATCAGTGATTTCAGCACCTCTGACAGCACCACATCATTAAGAACTCTTTGCTTCAGAGGAGTGGGCAGGAGAGGTCACGGAGAAATCAATTTACCCAATAACCTCAAACCCACAAAAAGAAATGGGGTGAATTTCCAGACTGGAAATGATGAGGAGGGCAGGTTTTATCACCAGCACTCGTAATGTGTGGAGTCTCATTCTCCACACATTAAATTCTTATGTTCTTATTGTCAAGAATCTCTCTAACAATACCAAAGGGCTGATTGGGGTTCTGTTGTGTGACTCCAAGCATGCATGCTACTTCATTACTGATCAACATGGTTGTTTGTGGCATTGGAACAGTGACATTGAAATAATTAAATAGAAATTTGAAAGAGCAAACAGTGACATTGAAACATAAAAGCTACACTGAGCACACAAGTATTTGAGTTGTGTTTTCTACTGTTTTTTATTTTGATGTTTTCATGATGATGACTTTTTCAATGTCAGTGTTTTATTCACAGCCTGTTGTTCGTTCCATTGAGGGGGGGGGCTCCAGGGGAGGAGATTTTGAGATATTTCCACACCCATTGCACTCTGCTACACTTTAAAAAAAAATAATGTTTACAATTTATTTTCTTGTCCATCGGGAGCTGTTCACAGTTTAGTCAAATATCCGGCTGAAACAAACGAGTAAAAGCTCCTCTGCTCTTATCCACACAACAGATGGTTCACACACATTTGGGCAAAAGGTGACAGAGTCACTGACAACATATTCCTGTCATATCCATCCAGTTGGCACCTGAGCAGGACAACAAGCACCTAAGACCATGGTTACTCACATAAAGGAAATGAGCAGATCCATATAACCTGATTTAGAGGCTCAGAATCACAATGAATGGATTACACAAGAGTTTGACTGTGCAGTCTATGTAACAAGATACCATTGTAAGGGTGTTGGTGTTAGAGTGAGTGCTCTTTTCCAGCAGATTAGACTCTGAAACATCTGCCTCCTTCTGTCGACAGGAAGCTCTTGATCTCCAAGCGGTAAATGCACAGGAGCTCTGTTGTCTTCAGGTCAGAAACTGGATTCATACAGTTTATATCAGTGAGTGATTGCGTTTCCAATCCCAAAGATTAGTAAAAGCAGCAAGTTAAGAGGTCACACAGCATGAAAGATGAATAAAATCAATACATTATATCACAGAAATAAAAACTTCTAAAACAAAAGTTCAAACAGCAGCATACATTACTGGAATATGAGTTACAGTGCAGATTCCAAGTGGAAGGCAGCAGCAGTCTTTGGGTTTGTATTTGAAGCAAGTGTGGGGCTCAGGGTGTTTGTTTGGATACTCGATGCACTTCTTCATCAAGGTGTGAATGTGAGTGTGAATGGTTGTCTCCAGCTCCCATGTGTCCCTGCCAAGGAAAGTGACAGTAAATGGATGGATGATTGTCACAAACGGACCTATGGGTCATTCAAAATGAGAACTGATGCACCTTCGGACTGTTGCTCTGATTGGTCGTAGCACTATCCAATTTCATCCAGCTGTGTTTTGATATACACTCACTGATGCCGCTGTTGTGAGACCCTACATCTTTCTAGATGTTGCTCTGGTTGTCCAGGCTACCTTCCTACCTTAATGGTGAGCAAATGACTGTTCGCATATTCACACTCTGCATTGAGACTGTGATGTGATTGAGAGAGCAGGATTGGGTGATTGAACAAAAACAAGCTCTGGGGATATGGTGAGCTGTAACATGACCAATCAGAGCCTTGTTGACCGCCCTCTGCAAAGAACACCAATTAGATTGGCCTCATTTACGACTCAGTGGCTATTGACATCGGTAATAATCAGCAACGCAACGATTGGCTACAGCCATCAGACATGACCACGATCCGCCCACTGGTTATGATTAAAATCTTTTTAATTAGATTTCTCGGCCTTAGAATGCTGTATTTCCAGTGTGACATGTTATTTGTCAGATGGGCTACAATTACAGTGAGGGAGTGACCCCGAGACATGGAGTCATAGTCCCTCCCCAGCTAGACAGAGGCAGAGCCTCATTACGTGACAGTGAATGTGAATTTTTTCCAGCGACTGAACGAGGGGGGAAAGAATGAACTGGTGCCGTGGAAGGAGCGTCAGAAAACAGAGGGTACCTCTGTCAGACGTGTCAAAGTTCACGGGCAGAGCATGAATGAACGCACCCCCCACGGCTCTGCTTCCGTGTTGTTCCTATATGTTTCCCCATCTCTCTCTCTCTCCGTCTGTATCATAGAATATCACTGCGGGCCAGAAAATCCCCTCATTGATGTCTGCAGGGCTGCATAATGAGAATAAATGAGCTGGAAGTAAGCATGCAGGCGGTGTTGCCACTCCATAGTATTCAGCCGTAGGCTTTCATGAAAAATGAAGATGGATTATGTTGCCAAAAGCGCACAACAATGCTGGGTAGTGTTTTATTTATCTAAAGCGGAACTCTAAAGCCATTCATGCACATTCATTTCAATTTAGACGACTTTGTTTATATATGTGCTGCTGATATTTACCCTAATTCAATAAGATACAGATGATATGTATGCTTGGCTTTGTAATGTCATTTCACACACACACACACACACACACACACACACACACACACACACACACACACTGACAACCAACATGTGTTTTTATTACAGTAGTATTTGTGCTGAGCCTTCTATTTCCTCCCTCAGCCTCTTACCTTAGCTGGTGGACACCTTAAACTACTACTACTACTACTAATAATAATAATAATAATAATAATTGTCAAATATTGTCATTATAGTAATAATAGCAATAATACATTGTTTTTCAAACAGTAACATCTGGGCCTTTTTATACTATGCAAAGTCTAAAAGTCACAGAAATGTTCAGTAACAGACAAAAAAACCACAGCTGATAATAATATCATAGTAATAATAGCTGCATTCCATCGGGGTCATCGGGGTTCCACCAGTCGCTTTGCTCAAGAGCCATTACCAGTATTATTGTATGCAGCTGTGCTCTTCAGCTGCATGTGTGTAACATCTGTACACAACAGTTACATAAAGAGTTGTACATTGTACTTGACATAGTTTCAGTGTAAATCAAGTCAGGTGTAAATACAGGTGCTCGTACGCTGCCTACATGAAATTATTGCTTACTTACAGTCCTGCCTCCCTTCAGGGGGCATATTTGTTGTACATTCTGTGTATGATTCATTCATTCATTCAACATGCGATGTAAACTGTGTGCACACCTCAACTCCACCACCTGACTGATTGTCCGCAACATACAACACGTGAACCTGCAATGTGATATCACCCATCACTGTCTCCCTCTAACAATATGTTCCCCTTCGGCAGAAGAAAACACTTGACTATTCGTTCTGAACAGTGACGTGGAAAGAAGCAAGATGTGTTTTGGGAGGAGGGGGACTTTAATGTGTTGCATAGTCCACATAATGAGCCCCCTCCAGGATGCGGGTGTGTAAATGATGAATGTTTTATTTCTGCAAGTTATGTTTTACACAGCATAGGAGTTGATGCAAAATGTAAAAACACTTATGTTTGAGGGGGCACCTGTAAGTTATAGTGTTATGGTATTCAAGAAAAAAAACAAAAAAACAACAACACCCAGAGCAAGGTGATGAGCCCATCCTGCTTCCTTTTTGTGGGTCCATGGATAAACATCTGTAGCTTCCCTGCAGCCCGCCTCGCAGCTGCTCCCTGCACCATGCAGGAAGTGTTGGAGGCACAGTCATACTTTTTCAGTGCGTAATTAATATCAGCAGCAGGTTAGGAGAGGGCGAAGCGCTGTGCGTAGGCGCTGTCCCCCAGGGACCATGCATTGCTCTGCTAGTAGAGCTTCACAGTATGCCTGTGTGGAATCATTTACTCTACGTGAGAGTGACAAGGAGCGTCTCTTACCCAATAAATGCTGGGAGATTCTGTGGTGTCTGGATAAAGGCGGTGGAGACTCACAGTATGAATGCTGTTACCATAGCAATCCACATATTGCAGCGATGAAAATGGTGTGAACATGGGAGACTAGTGCCAAATGACTGTCAATCATTCAACAAAGAAGGAAATAGGGAATAAGCTCTTCCTGCTCTTCTACAGCAATAAAACTGTCGGACCCCGTTGATAAAAATGAAGTGTTATGATTGAATACGAGTGTTTTGTTCCAGCATGTGCAAAATTGTCTGTCGCAGCTCTCTCGTCGTGTGATGAGACGTTTGATGTGACTGTAGAGCAGGATCCTCCACGTAAATGTGTTATCTTTGTCACAGAGAATCAAGAGGGCAATCAGCACTCCAGATGCTGTGCACGTCTCTTTTACTGTTACAAGAGCTGAACCAGTGAGCAAAAGAACAAGCTCCTATTTCACATCTGGACCCGCTTATCTTTCTACACTGTTGCGAACACTTGAGAATACAATTGACTGTGTGTTGCGGCGCGATTTGTTGAAAAGAGTGAATCAGTACAGCAAGAAAAGATTGGCTGAAGCCATCACTCTTCCCCGCATTTAAGAATGTACCATCAGATAATTAAATTTCTCTGTGGCTGGATGCAACATAATGACTGTGTGATCATGCAAGTAATTGCCTCTCTGGTTATACTCGGTATCTGCTCCCGGCAACACATGCAGATTCTCACATTTACACACAGCGACGGCTGTAAATTTATGCATTTTTATAGAAGTACCATCTCCAGCTTTCTCGTATGAATGATGTCATACTAAATTACAAGGGGCGATGTCTCTGGCACTGTAGGGTCGCTCAAAGATGCGGTTTGAAGGTGGGAGCGATGCACCGGTACAACACAGTACGTTCTTAGAGGGGGGTGCAAAGGAGTGGTAATGAAATTGGGCCTGTGGGATAATGGGGGTGTAGTTTTTGTCTGTTTCAATTAAATTTCTTCAGGAGTCCTCTGAGGGGGCGACAAGCATGTTTGGTTATGGGGCAAATGCTGGCCACGGGGGACGAGGCGTGATAAATTGATAATAACCAGCAGAGTGGCTTTAAAGTAGTCGACCAACAAATCAATAACGTTAGATCCAGATTGAAGACGGAAGTCCCAGAGCTATTCGTAGGAAGGAACAAAGCAGAACCTATTTTAAATGAAATATCTATCATCTTCTAACACTATAAATCACTATAAAACACTATAAATATTCATATATTCATTGATTATAATAATGTCACATGTAATGTGAAAAAATGGGTAATATGCAAATAACCCAGGTAATTTGGTATTATTATAGGTATTATATTATATTATAAATTTGCAATTGTTTTTTTCACATAATCCGTAACATATACAGTACATGTTGTACACCCTGAGCCAGAAACAAATATAATATAATATAATATAATATTTGCAATTAGTAACATCATAACTTTTTCTAATCTCTGATACTAATTAGAATATACTGAGCAGATGTTTTTACATGAATATGTCTTTATGAAGAAAACTTCAGAGTGAACTGCTGGTGAGCATCTCACTGAAATGGAGACTGAGGGATTCTTCTCAGCAGGGCGTCATAATGCTCATTACAGGGTATTATGAGACCATTAAATGCCAAAGAAACACTCCTGATGTGATAATGCTGTCGAAGATAATAGGCAGAGCTAATAACCTCATGTGCAGAGCTTGTCTAGACGGATGTTCCAGCTTGCATTTACAGTAGATTGAATTCACCACTGAACATTGTGCCCTAAGTGAATGCGTTCAATAACCTTTGCATTTCACGAGGACTTGGATAACTATTACGATCATGACTGTAAATATTGTTGGCTGCAGGGATTCGACGCAGCAGATGTGTTTTTTACATCATAAGGTTTTATTACATCATAAGGGGGCATTCATTTACTTTTTGGTGAACGGAGACTATTTATAACGCTTTTCTACAATCTTATACTGTTGCCTTACTCTCCCATTCAAGTGCTATTATTATTATTATTATTATTATTATTATTATTATTATCATTTTGATCATTGGTCAAACTGTGTCACAGATGCTGACAGCAATGTCAATTTCCACTGTGGTGTATGGTACCACACATTAATGAATTCATATTTTTAATTGAATTCAAAGGAGTTATATATGTATATATATACAACTGGACACAGACGTGAGGTGGTGAACTGAATTTAATGCTGGTCTGGTTCAGATTCAGGATGATTTTTGTGTTTTTTATGTGAAATCCATCCATTAATTCATTTCATAGGAGGAGAGGAGAGGAGAGGAGCAGACCGTCCAACTGCATCAGTGATTCTAAATACTAGAGAGTCCAACCTGTGTGCCATCAAATTCAAATCAGTGTGCCATCAGTTGTTTGTGTGTGAAGGCTGTGAGGTGCAGCGTAAACACAAACACGCACGTTTTATCAGTCATTGTTAACCTCGAATATCTGACATTGCACACACTCTGGCCCCTAGGCTCCTGGTGGGATGTGTGGTGGCTTCAAATTACTGTAACGGTTTATGATATCCGCTTACTTTGGCCGTACTGGTACGTCTCTACTTACTTGAAAGGATAGAATTTTCATGTCCAGCCACTAACGATGACAAATGTCATTGTGAAGCATTAGGTGTGCTTCAGAACGTGGTTTGGAAGAACATCCTGACATTTAAGCTCAAATACCAAGTCTCTGGGTAGCCATGCACAAATCATTCGTGGTTTTCTCAGTTTCTGCATCAAACTCACTTTCAACTCAGTTTCCAACAGTGACAGAAACACAAACATGAGTGCAGAGGGTGTTATGGAGATTTGACAGTGGTTTCATTTGTTCTGGTGTTTACTGACAAACAAGACCCGGTGGTGGCTGCAGATGTACACAGGAGCAGTGATGGGGGTCAATCCTCAACCTGATGAGGAGAGCAAACTGTGACCAGTGGTGCACACACACTGGATTATTTAATCAAAGTCAGTTTTATGCTTCACTTCTATTCCAGAAACAGCCTGTGCATGAAAGTTTTAATCCTCACGTGGACAGAAGAATACTTGACACTATCAGGATCCAAACCAAGACCAGCAGGGCCAATATAGATGTAAAGTATGACACTAGAATTCGTTTTCCTTAGCATATTTGCACCGCTTTAAATGGTTTCATGTCCACAAAGCTTGCATCTTCAAAACAGATGTTTCTGCTGCAGGTCTGATTTGTTACTGCGTGACTGTGTGCTTTTAGTACATTAGTTAGGACCAAAACAAACTCACAGGATTCAAAAAGGTAAATGACTGTTCTGCCAGGGAAACAGATTTGGAGGGATTAGATGCTTTTGTCAGCAGATGCTACATGCTACATGCACGGCTGCATGAGCAGGACAGCACATTCTGAGGATTCTGAAGATCACATCACTAGATAAGATTAGAAAAAGAAGCACTCACACTTCTGATATTAGAATACATTCTTGAATTTCAAATCAAAGGGTTCCCACAGTGCATTCGCACAGAATAGTCGACAGATTTAACCTGTTCAAAGCTCCTGTTTAAAAGCTACCACTGTCCACCTAAAATAACAGGACAGGGGCAGAGATCAACCCACTGGACATGTGCATGGAAGAAAATAATGGTCTGACCAGTGCAAAGGAGGAAATTAAATGTCAGGCTGAAGTTTGTTCAGTTTCTGATTCATCTGGTTAATCTAGTGAATCTGCATTTTTGCACAACGCTGTTGGTTCTTGAAGTGTTGTCCTCCTTGTTGTGTCGACTGGTGCTGGTGTTTTTTGTCAACTGGCTGGACCTGGTCCGTCCCCCCTCCCCCACTAATGAGGCACCAGCAGAGGCAGGTATATGATTGACAGCTTCACGGACCAGTGGGGAGTTTGCAACAGCACATTTTTGACACACACACACACACACACACACACACACACGCAGGGACAGAGAGATGATGTAAACAACGTCTGGTGTCAGGAGAAGAAACCACTTGCAGAAAACATCCAATTCAGGAAAACCTGGTGCAGCTGCAGCGTGTCGTTTACAGCATGTGCAGCCCACTTCCTGTCTCTGCAGTTGGACGAGACATCCTGGATCTTGTTACTTGTCTAATGTGGACACGGGATCTGATCTATGGTGGTGTGTGTTGGGGTTTACGGCGGGGATGGGGGTCAGCTTGTCAGTGATTCAGCACTGGTTGATGTCACTTTGACAGAGAACAGAGAGGACCGTGTTGGTGTCAGCAGGGAGTCAGACACTCAGACAAGCCAGGCTCCTCCTTCCTGGACAAGGTCTCTTTTAATGGCCTCAAAGTCACATTTTTCACAGTCCTGCCCTGTACATGTGAGTCATTCATACACTCTTCTGCCTCCTCACAGATTGAGTTTGTATAATCATGTGTTGCACTGATTAAACCTCATTATTCCTTTAAAACCATTAGCATGGAATGAACTCAGAGTTGAGATGTAATCATCAAACTATTATTCAGTGAAGAAAAGAGATCTGACTGAGAACTTTTTTTCCTTTTCTGAAAAGAGTGAAAAGGGATGGCTGGTTTTGTTGCCATGGAGATATAGGCTACGTGGAATTCAGGAAGTCAATTAGTAATCAGGCTGCATCTCATTATATGGTGTCTGGAAGCAGCAAGCGGTTGCGGTTGGGATTTATTTTTATCAGCTCTCATGAGCCTTCATGAATAGCTTATCCGGTGGTTTGCTTCAACGGGCAGAGGTCAGTTAACAACTCCGACATCTGTGACCTGTCACCAGTGTGAAGGGTGACGGCTCCGGGTCCTTTTAAAACGCTCTAATGCCGCTATTGTCAAAGTCAAATGAGGTATAACCAGGAAGGACCACATTTGTTTGTCTCCGCTCCCTTTGCTAAAGCCAAAAGGTGCTGGATGCTGGGGACAGTAACAAAGGAGCATGCTGATAAATCTGTCTGCAAAACAAAGTCCTCAAAAGACACACACAGACACACATTTGATTTGCATGAGTTGCCAAAACACTTTGAAGAAGCTGCGTCTTTTTTTCTGTCTTGCAGCTCTATTGTGTCTCTCAGGATCGAGGGTGGAGCACGAACAAGGAGCAAAAAAACTACAGTTAAACTAACCCCCAGACGCACTGATGAGCAGCTTCGGATGTTGCACCATGAATCCCAAACAGCAGCACGAAGGAAATACTAGATGGATTCAGCAAAGTGCTGCAGAGCTTATCGTCAGTGCAGGATAGGTCATTTCAGGTCACAAGTAGCGGGAAAAATGCTAATGCGCTCGCTGTTTGTTATCTCCTCCTTGGCCAGTGTCAGACCTGATGAATCTGCCGGCAGAGTCCATTCATTGGTTACGTACAGATCCCGGCAGCGGCGACGCTTCCTGTCATTGTGTGTGTGTCTGACAGGCAGATGACATCAGCATGTCCTCAGGCAGCCGTGGCGATGTAGCATATCTTCCTCATCAAGCAAAATAAAGGACTTTGATGGTATCATCTCAGAGCCCCCCTCCCCCACCCCAACACACACACACACACACAGTGACACACACACAGTGACACACACACAGTGACACACACACACAGTCACCACCACATGACAAGAGACTTCCATTTCCCAGTAATTGAGTTTCTGTCTTGTCTCTTTGTGCTCAGATGAAACTCTGATGAAGTACCCCCTCCCAAGCCTCGTCCCCTTTTCCCCCGTATAATCCCCCCCACACCTCTACCACCACACATGTACATGAATGCACACACCACCACCCTGGTTGTGTCGACTTATTTTCCACTTCAGTACACATGATGAATATTTATCCTCAAACTTTAGGAACTACAAAAGCATGTTATCGCTAAATAAAGGAGCAATAACATGTTTATTTAATCTAACACAGGGGAGCTTACACGTTCATTTTAATCTAGGACACGTTCCAGACAGTGTGATCGCTCATGTTTCAGGGATCAATGAGAATCAGTTTTTATTCAAAGCGAGGAATTCTCAACTGTCTTGACACTTACAGACACATGTGAAATATATTTAAAAAAAAAAAAATTCAGAAAATCAAAGCTGAAGAAGAATGCTTTTCTCCAGAAGCCTGCTTGTGAAAGTTGTGCTATGCTGCCCTCTTATGGTATAATTAAGAGTTACAACACTTCTCTGCAAAACCATTTTTTGTTGGCACCCTCTTCTGGCAGCATTTTTTCCTACACAACCAGTCCTTTAATGCAGCTGCCCCCATCCCCAAATTAAAATGATTTCCCTATTCTTACAGTTTGTTTCAACACTGAGATGTAAAATAATAACTCGCCGTCTTGATCAAAAGCCGAAAAAAGCCAAGCATCATTGTCTATTGATCTGACTCCTCGCAGGGGGATGAGATCGCTCTCACCATAAGAATATGATATTTGTGAATTTGATATTCTTTTCAAGCTCCCCTTGACTTTGAGCTCCCCTTGCCGCTGGTGTATCCCATTATTTCCTCCTACTAGTTTCTGTGGAATATATAATTAAAGTCCTTTTTCCTCCTGTGTCAGCAGGCACTACTGTAAAGGGGTCAATAGCTGAGTGATTTAACACCAGGGAGAGGAGTCCAAAGAGCCACTTGTATTCACACCCTTGAGCAAGGTTCTTGTCCCTAATTGCACCAGTAAAAATACAGTTGTTTCAGTGTGCTCTTGCATGTATAAAACAGAGTATTTCAAAAAGAGTTATGGGCTGGGTTTGCTATTAATGAACTGCAGCAGCGGTATCATCTGACTTTATGATCGCAGAAACATTAAGAAACCTATTTTTCCCAGCACAGCTTAAGCAAAGTAGGGTTGGTTTGTGGTTACTTAACAATTCAGCAGGGCGCTCAGGTTCGGTCCAGAGGGAGGAATGGAGTAGAAAAATACAGTTTTCTTGACTGGAATATTTTTAGAGAATGAATAATGGTCCAACATTTAGGATTGTTCACCCCGAGGTGCTGGAGGAGGAACACGGTGATACACGGTGATACAATACAAAGCTGGTGATACAATCGATCAGTCAATAAATCAATAAAATCTTTCTTTTAACAGCACTTTTTATGCATTTTAAAAGAACACAAAGTAGTTTATGCAGACCTCTCTAAGCCCAAATACACAGAGATACACACACACACACAAACACACAGACACTCAAATATTCAAATTAAGAGGCGAGAGCCCTTCATCTTTAGACACGAAACCTCACCCGTCTGAGAGCACGTGAACAGACTCCTCCCAACATCTATTGTCTACACCAACAAGCTATAAAACGGTAACATCTATTATATATTCTAAAAAATGTATAATAAAAACAAAAAAGTACGTTACAAAAAAGAGTAAATGTTGAGGATAAAAAAGCTAGGATAAACAAAGAATGGCAAAATACTGCAGTACATAAAAAGTAATAATACTGATTCAAATGATAGAGAAGAGTGTTGTGTTCAGGAATAAACTCATCAGATTTTATTTATATAATGTCAACAGTTATGATGCTCAGCAAACTGACTATTCTAATAGAAACCCAAGATTCACTTCACTCTTAGCAACAGAGGTGAGGAAAAACCTATGTGAATATCTGAGGAAAAAGGACTAAAATTCAAAAATAGATAGTAGATAAAACAATATAAATCTAATTGAAAGCAATGTTAAAAAGGAAAGTCTTAAGTTTGCATTGAAAGACCTCTGAGGAATGCTTATTTTCAGCCACAGCACCTTCCTCCTACAGCTGGTCCTCCTACCATGTATCAGTGCCAGTCTGATCCTACAACACACACCATCTGCTGCCCCCCCACCCTTCCCTGATTTGGCAGCTACCTCTCTGTGGGGAGAAAGCAAACCTGCAATGCACGCCTCTGCACATATTGACCAGTTTTACTAAAACGGACTGCCCCAGTCAGGTTATCAAGCGACACACAGGCAGTCGGTCCAACAATAAACACACCAGACTGGAACCTTTAAAGCCCTTGTAGGTATCGTGAATTAGTGACTGACTCTCCGACAAAATGTTTTGGCCATGCTTTTTTTTTTTTGGCAGCTTTTACACATCAGTTTCAATATTTGACAGGAATATTAGTTGGTTTGTGGAGAGCTGAAGCCAGTCTTCCCTGTTTTTTTCTCTGTTTCATTTCACAGCTAGTGTTGCATTAATCTAATAATGATCTAATAAAGGATTAGGGATAAAGATGATTGTAACTGGTATAAAATAACTAAAGATAGACATTGGCTGTGTCCGAAATCGTTCCCTACTCCCTATCCCCTACTCGTTATGTAGTGAGCTCACTACTGAGCACACATACTGTATGTAGTGAGTAGGGGATAGGGAGTAAGAACCGATTTCGGACACTATTGTCGGCACCGTTTATTTACGTCATCGCTGTCACATGGTCGTATCATTTGGCTGGATGCCCCACAGATAATAGACAAATAATTAAATAGATATAACACTGCGTGTATATAGACACATTTATATGCATTTTTGTGATAAATACATGATATTATACTGAGCCTAACTCAAATTTGAAACTTTGGTCGATCCTGTAAAGTTACTGTTCTGGAGCATTCATACTTGTACTTTTCTCGTTCCTCTATTAGTTTATTTTTATTCTCTTCTCAGCATAATAATAAAACAATTGCTTGTCAGACTACACTCCCTACTGAGGAAACAGTTGGCACAGTCTGCTGCAATGCATTGTGGTCTATATTGGCTTGGTTAGTGAACATTGGTTGTTCACTGTGTTTCGCGCTACATTGTGGGATACTTTTAGTGACTATATAGGGTATATGGATGCTCACTAAGGATTCGGACACCACTACAAAATGGCGTATCCAATATATAGGAAATAGGGAGCGATTTCGGACATAACTGTTGTGATAGTGTCTTGGCTATAGTCCTATATAAATAAATACAAAAAATAGATATAATAAAGGTAATACTTTAAACCCTGCCAGTTTTAGTTTATATATCCTACCTTTTTTAAAACTTATTTACAAACTAAACAAAACATAAGTATTCTAAAAGCATTGTCATATACAGTACTGAGACCCTGTTACTGAGAGCAAATACAATAAACAAACCTAACGGTTTGAATATATATGTTACGGGTAATGTGAAAAAACGGGTAATATGCAAACTATGCATATGTTTTTGAGTAATGTGCAAAGCCACTACATCTTGCTAGGTAACATGATCAAAGTTACCTACCTATGGAACCTAGCAAAAATACTTAGCTTACTAACAATCCATTAGCTAGCACTAACTCTCAACTCAGGTAATTGCATATATTAGCTGTTTTTTTTTACATTACCCGTAACATATACTGTAGGGTCACATGTATACTGGCAGTGATAAATAGATGTTAAAGTGTTTTATTGATCTAACTGATGTTTGTTGGCAGTCAACTGAATGTATAATATGTGTGAATGCATACATCTAAAAACAGATGTGTGTCCATAACATTATTGTTCCATGTGCAGAACTTGTTTCTCCCTCAAAGAGACATGTTACTGTCAAGTACGATGGAGAAAGGCAGGAGTGAGTTCCTGGACTTTGTTGTAACAGAGATGGAAAAAAATGTGAGGCATTCATTCATTTATTTATTCATCATCTTCCACTTGTTGCTGATATGAGTCATGATGGAAACACATGCACACAATATATATAACTCAAGAAAGCAGGTAATGTAACACAGTGACAGAACTCAAAAGCTGAAACCTAACTGGACAAGAGCACATCGGTGTGGGGCATGTCCAAGACCCTCGAGTAGAGCAGTTGCATAAGTTAACCCTGATAGCAACGTGTGTTAGCTTTTTCAGAGGTTTATAAATGATATTTCTCTGAGTTTTCAATTTCAAATTAAACATGTGGCATGTCTTTCTCTTACTTGCATTTTCAGTGAGTACACCACCATATGTTAATTTAGATTATTCCAGCAGGTTGTTATGCTGAAATGTGCAACATCTGTGCAGCCAGCAGTGACAGGCAGCTTTAAATTGATGTTCTGTAACCAGAGCAGAAATCTCTCCATAGAAACTCCATACTCCATACACCATACACCATATGAGTAAAAAAGGTTTTCACTTGTCTTAGAACAATGGTTCCCAACCCTGATCCTTGAGGACCCCTGCCACCGCATGTTTAAAAGCCAATCCAAAACCCAGACCAAAGATTCCAAGATACATGCACCCACATGCAACCTAACAGTCCTGTAACACCTTGCAACAATAAGTAATACTAAGTTTTACTGAGTTCATTATGTCCTCTTTTTTTCAAATTCTATTTCTATTTTTCCTTTATTACAGACATTTGATTTTATTTTTTTCTTTACCTGACATGTTTCAGCAATTTTGCCTTCATGAGAGTGGGAGTATGACAAAATACTTCCGGACAATAAATGTAACACCATATATGAAATTCCATGCCATGCCGTGGGAGACAGGGAGGAAGTTTTATTGCATGAAAAAAAAATAACACATGAAGGAGTGTGAGAAGTAGACAGCAACAAGACAAACAAGAGCAATTAAAGAGAAGGCACAGCAGGAAATTCTCACCTGTCTGAGACCTATCATTGCACCCTGATGCAAACTGCTGTCGTTTCCACATGTGTGTTGTGACGTGCTGTAAAAAGCAGAACAGCACAACAAAGCCTGTTGTTAGCAAGCTTGCAGCTGATTGGTCATAACATCTGAGATGGTCTACAACCAATCTGTGATCGAAAAGGTGGAATCCCCTGCGACTGCTTGTGCTGACAGGAGACAAGTTGCAACAGGACCGTTCAGAACACTGCAACTTCTGCTAAAACAGTTCAGCTGTGCCTGGAATCATGGGTGTGGATTGGGCTTTAGATGTCACAGAACTGAATGAAATGACCAGTCTCCATGACGCTCTGCAGGGGCCTGATAAGGAACTGGATCAGGATTGTAGGAGCCGGGTGACATCTAAGGGTGCATTCACACCAGCCCCTTCTTGTTCTCTTAATCAAACTTTAGTTTGATTACTGGGAAAGTTTGGTTTACTTGGGGACATATAAATTTGCAATCAAACTTTGGTCAAGCTAAAAACATATCTTCAAATGAACAAAAAGCAAGGAGCGGACTACAAAGAATGAAACTTTTGAACAAACTGTTCTGAATCAATTGGCTCAGTGCGTCAGTGAACTGCCGCGGGTGAAGTTGATTCAGTGGTTCGTTCACTGTGTAGAACGAGTAGATTGACGCAGATCACTCACTGAAGGCAGAACAATGAAAACTAACGCACTGAATAATTCAGTGAACAGATGTTTTCACTGAACAGATTCCTACTATTCAGTACACCTAAAAGAACATGTATGTTCTTTGAGTATGTTACTCAAAGGGTTTGGTTGGTTTGACAAAGTGTGGTGTGAAAACGGACTAGCTGAACGTTTGAGACAATCTCCAGTTGAAACGAGTCGACTAGACTTAGATGTGGAAACGACCTTAAACAAGCATGCCACGCACAGGGTCCCTGAGGACCGTGGTCGGGAACCACTGGCTATGCAGATCGTTCTCAGCTGACAGTCACATAATGTCACATGGGATGTTTTATTTATTTTGCACATAAAATTCTGTGATGTCATTGTTTTGCTCTGTGCTCAGCATACGCGGACATGATTCGTCCATCGCGAAGATGAGTCTGGGTGCGACAGCATCCATAGACCTGTGTAAACAAAGGCTGGTGCCATTCGAATGAATCATCCGTGAATTTAATCAGTTCACATTTGCCATCCGTGCTAACAAGGCCGTGAAGAGTTCATTACAATGTCAGAAACACTCTCCGATGGCCACGGCCTCTAGAAATGAAAAGCCATGTATGTAGAGAGCTGGAGAAGCACTGACTGTTGACAACCTAACCTCAATTAGAGGGCAATCAGACAGCCTGTTGCAGTGCAGTCTGCTGGAATGTGTCGCCAGTGAAACACTGGGAGGGATGTGTGAAGCTTGCTGGTGCGTTGTAGCCTTACTGTCAGCCTCCGAGCGAAGCCACAGCCTGTTTGTACTGCTGCACTGTCTTGACATTAATTATCTTCCAACTGCCTGCAGGCTCCATCCCACAGCCTGCTGAGACCGTGTTCAATAGATTCGCCATTAATTCTTATTTAGTTTTCTTAAAGTCAGTGTGATTATTTCTTTACATTAGGAGTTTGTGTTTGTCTCGGATGTTTGTACATTTGTTTTGACGGCTTTTGCTCGCTCATGCTTTAAAATAAAATGCCACAACATGTCGACAGTATGGGACACAACTTTAACAGCCAGGAGCTTGTATCTATTCAGTGGTGCAGAATGACTATGATCATCTTTGAGACATGTCAGACTGTTGCTGTGCTGTAGTGTTCTGGCCTGGCTCCAGCCTCCAAAGAACTTGTGTGAGGCTCTGCTCCAATAGTGACATCCGGCAGCTCAGGTAATGTCAGATTAAACTGGCACCGCAATAACATTTCCACTGTCCCTCAACGGCTGTGATGGAAGTTTAAAGGATCCAACATGTTTCTCAAAGCACCACTTGGGTAGTAATTTACTGCTGGCTTCAATAAAATGAGCTGGAATAAGCCATGTGTCCTCATATCCTGAGGTTAACTGCAGCAAAACAAATTAATGCAGCTGTACTGAGAGAAAACACATCACCATTGTAGTACTTGTTGCAGGATAAAAGTATGGAGCAAGGGATTCTTTCTTGTTTTTCCAGGTGAAAAATAGCGTCCATTCTCTCCGATAGCAAGAGCGACTGTAAAAATGCGTCTGCACTCCCTGGAGAGAGAAACATTACACTATTTACAGCTCTTCTCTGTCCCAAGAAGCATCTTGAAGAACAGCTATTGTCACTCGCAGATGGGATCTGGGCCAAAGTTATTGCAATGCACGGTGCAATTATCAGAGGTGCTGCTCAAAAACTGCTCTCCACAGCCTGCTCAGCGCTGCACACACAGCAACTCATTTAAACGATCTTGTGGAGGTGCAGTTGGTAAAACAGCATGAACAACTATGATATTGCACAATGCAGTGAATGTCCACCTTCCCAAAAAACAATTTGCACAAAGCGCTGATGCTGGAATTTCCTCCCATATCGAAGATTAGATAGTTCCTTTAGTTCCTTCTGCATACAAATACTATATCCATGCAAACTGTATATGTTTACACATTTTACACAGTTTACACATGAATTTCAGAATGTTGTGGTTGTTTGAACGCTGTTTGCGCAGAGCTGCAATTCCGTCGGTGGCCCATAGGTGGTGTTAAAGACGCTGTATGCTAATCATTTGACACAGGTCTGCTCTTTTGAGTGAAACTGTTGATTTACATTG
>CAAKHB010004657.1:159753-191447 GCA_901007665.1 Aeoliscus strigatus
AAGGAAACAAACACTGCATCCTGTGAGCAGTAAAGAAGAGGAGGAGGTGGATAATGTGAAAACACACGTTATAATGGAACGACACAAAAGAAGACGCAAGAGCCGTCACACTGCAGCCACTACAAACAAGTGACTCATTCTGAACTTGAGAAAATAATGAAAAGCATCGCTGGTTTCTCTGCCTCTGCTTGACCTTTTTCACATTTCTTATGTCCTTCATCCTTTTTAGTGTCTGTACTAATAACCACAAACCGCCTCATAAGATGATTGTTCAAGTTACTGAAGTTTTGTGTGGACTCTTTCAACCAAGATGTAACAATTACCTGGTGTTGAGCAGAGTTCTCGTGCTCTGCTCCGGTTTCAGCTCGAACCATGTGACTTGCGTACTCAGTTTTTATACTACAGTTTTTAAATAATTTGGAGAGCATATGTTTTGTTTCCTTTGTTTTTATCTCAGGTTCACAGATAACAGAAACATCTGACATTCTTTTAGCAGAATCATTTCAGCTCCAGCAGAGCAAAATCATACACGACTGTCCTTGATTCACCAAAGATAAAATGAAACGCTTCAGTCATTTGGCAATAATTCAAACTATATATCGCCTGTGTGATGTGGGCTCAACCAGTGTCCAATTAATATTGTGTTCGCAACCATATGTATATTTTCTTTCCAAAGGAAGATTTTCACCTGGTTAACTCATGACACTGCATCTTTTCAACATTATTGTTGTCTGTACTCATCAAAGATTAGCTAATAAACAAAGGCTAGGTACCGTATGGAACATATCACCCGGCACTGATACCTAGAACTGCATTCTAGTTATTGTTATTAGCAGATGTTTTATCAGACTTTACGACGAGAATTTGGGGAATAGTATAAGAAATACATCCTGAATCATCCTCATAGATTCAATTCACATTTTTTTCTGCATTTGACCCATCAGACGTGAGCATACAAACACAAACTGGAGCAGTGTGCTGCCTCGCCTCAGCTGTGAACATCCAGGATTTTCCCAGAGCCCACTGCTGAAACAAATAGTTTCTTCCTGGGGTTCAGTGGAGTATTCTTAGGCCATGTCGGCACTGAGACAGAACCAGAATCACTTTGAAAATGTGACATAGAAACATAGAGTTGTCTAAAGAAATATATGTATCTATAAACACAACGCTGTAGTATGTATGCCAGGAAAGAGAGAAATACACCAAAACCACAGGATAAGACATGGAGCATGCACAAAAAATTGTAGATTTGTTCAGTCTGTAACCTGCTTTCATAAATGATTGTATTCGGGCTCCAAAATACTGGATCCATGTGGATGAAACATCCAATATAAAACTGATTCAGATTGTTTGTGTACCACTGTTGATATTCCTACCGCAAATCTCCAAATCTACTGTCAAGTCAAGTTAGATATTATTTGTGTAGCATCAATACACAACAGCAATTATCTCATGACACTCAGCAGACTGTTCTGAAACCAACATTCACATGGAAAAAGGAAAAACTTAAGGCTCAGAAACCCGAGCAGATCCATGGCTACATGTGGATGGTCTTTTGCCAGTTGGTCAAAGAAAGCAGGAAAAGAGACGTAATTGACTAGAGAGAGAGAGAGAGAGAGAGAGAGAGATGCAGATGAGTGCAGAGAGTGTGATGTTAAATGAACAAATGGCATTCTGACGGTCCAACACGCAGCACGTGGAACAACTAGAGCAAAATGGATGTGTAATTACAAAGCATTTCACGAGATGAGTGACATTGGATACGGTCCCATGTTTCTGAAGCATCAATGACATGTTTTCTGTGAGCTGCTTCTCGCAGAAACCAACAGAGCTGTAATGTGTCGTGAAACCGTTAGAGCCAAGAGGACGTTAAAGACTGATTTTCAAAATGAGACAAAGCAACTGAAAGAATGAGAAACGGAAAAGAGCTGATTGATATTTGCAGTAGTAGAATAAAAGTATTTCTACTGTACTCAGTGGAGTGTGTGGTACAGGACATGAATTCCATGGAGTTTTACTTTCTTTGTGCACAGAAATCACAATCTCAGTCACCTTGCTACTACTATGATTACTACCATGACTACTACAAATACTATGTTTGTCTTCTCAACAAAACCACGCCTCATAGAATAAATACTGTCATTTGCACAATGAAATTGTGATAAAGAAACAAAAAACTCACCCATTTGTTTGTTTGTCCCCACCTTTCACTTGAAGACAATGTGATCATCAGCAGACGGGATGTGTTGTTGTTGTTGTTGTACTTAATACAGAGAGAAAAATCACCAATATATATGATGTACTGTATGTTCAGACATATGTTACACAGTTCTGCATGACCGCTATCAGGTAGTTCTTACTGTTCTGTTTGAAGATTCTCTCACAGTTCATCAGGTATTTAATTGCTACACCGAACTAGAAAAATGAATGTATAAAATTTTCTATTGGTGATAATTTAATGACAGCTTCAGGGGTTATGAGAGATGTAAGAAAACAGCTTCCTTTTCCAATTGAAAGCTTTCTTTTCTTCCATTTTCCTTTTCCATTTATTAATTTTCCTCTGATGAGTTATCTGTGTCTTCTGGTGTTCATTACCGTCAGTACTGAATTGGAGTTATGTAGAGTTGGCAGAGGAATATAATTTGATGACCCTTTTACGGACTGTTTTAAATATAATTTTATTCCTCCCCTTTTTAACCACATATTGATTGCTGCCTTGATTATTTCATTTTAATCATTTATTTCATTGTCCTATTATATTTTATATATTAGCTTTATTTTATCTTACTCATCTACGGTATTTCTTTCTTTTAAAGGTTTTATCCCTCTATCACACCTGACAGTGTTTCCTCAGCTCCCGGTTTTTAACTGGTTTTAATCATTCTCGCTCTGTTTGTTTCAACACTTCACGTTCTATATGTTTTGGATTAAAAGAGCTATATAAATAAAGATTGATTCATTTAAGTCCACACAGATGTTTTATTGATAATGCATGGAGGAGGTCAGGCAGAGGAAGTCTGAAAGACGAGCTGCTGAGGGTTCTGGCTTCACGGTAGTGGAGTCTTGATGTGACCCTGCTCAGATGAAACCCACCAGCCAGGTTGCTGATGCCAATAACTTTGCAGCGATATGCTGAATCCGTTACCAACAGTATCTTCACACAAAAGAGGGTGAACGGCCACGGTATGAAAATAGTATTAGTGAAGTTGCCTGTGGTCTCTCTGGGTCACACTGAAACTGATCTTAAAATTAAGAGAAGTGCCCATACAGCAGAAAGGCTGCTATGATGAATTAGTGGGTTATTTTCAGCAGCGATCTGAGCGGTGTGGCTGGCACCTTGCCACAGAGGGGTCAGCCTGACAACATCAGATGAGGCCCTGGGGTAGGGGAATGAGCCAGGCAGGGCAACGGACTTGCACTGGGCCTCAGCCAGCTCTCTGAAGTGATTCCTCCAGGACAGCAGATGGAGGGCTACAGAGCTGGAGTTGTGCTCCCACAGCTCAGTCAGCCACTCCAGAGACATAAACCAGCTGGGCTTTGAATCATCCTGAATCATCTGGCTTCTGTCACTGCATGTCCCACCAGGCAATCCAAACTCGGACTTCCAGATGGAAGGAAAAAAGAAAGAGAAACCCCCCCCCCAAAAAACCCACAATATGCCATGGTGAACTCCGTGTTTCAGTCTTGACTGCAACTAAAAGCGGAGTCAGAGTGGAGGGTAGGACTGAGTGCAGTGGTCCTTTAAGGTTCTGGGGATCTAATGTGTCGTAATTATTTCCGTGAGACGTGTCAGTGCACTCGGCATGATTTATCTGACAGCATTTCTTCAAATATCACACCACAGTCACCCTGGGATCACAATACCCTCTAACAGAGTGCAGCTTGGGAGCAATCGAAATGAATCCTCTGCAAAACATTCTAACAGAAAGAGTTAATACTGACAGTCTCACAGAGTCAAGAGCAAGAGATGGACTAATGCACCTGACACACATCTGTGTGTGTGGGCCGCATTTAATGAGGCCCACATGGCTTTAATTTATAATGGAAGTAGGATTCCATATTTATGTGGTGGTCTGACAGCTGGAGGAATAAATCCATTGCTACTTATTGAAAAGCAACATATTCAGAGCTGTAAACAGAGAAAAGATGGAGCAGGGCACCGTCGCAGAGAAGAAACGTCTGACTTCCGTGCTGCGGGCCATCACAGCATCCAGCTCTTTGTTTGACAAAAACATCATGTGGAAAACTGAAATAAATTGCTGTTTGTTCATTTAACCTGCATCGGCTTAGGCGCTCAAAGACATTAATAATATTTTCCATGATGTTCCTTTAAATTTCACCTGAAAAAAGATGAAGCAGCTAGATAGATAATTAGATAGATAGATAGATAGATAGATTTAAAGCTTTGAAACATAAATTCAATATTCAGAATAAGCAGATATTTTAAGCAGCTGCAAGGACAAACTGCAAACTGTATTTTTGATTAATTTGTTGTACATCCTTCTCGAAAAGTGTCATGTCACATTTCATCCACTGTACGGTAGAAGCACACACTGAGGAGGCATTACACAATATGCCATGAAGAAAGGTCGTGTAAGACAAGTTTGTCATGATATTTTAATGGTATTTTACCCCCAATCACAAGCATGAAGAACCAGAGCCACATATAGAAAGACATAGCAACAACAGCAATAGACTTTCCCAACACCAATAGGTGCAGTAACTGGATAGCAGTGTGATCAATGGCAGTCTGTTTTGGAGAAGAGTGATTTGATGCAGAGATACATGATGGCTGCCTTCAAATTGCCAGAAACGTTTCGCAAAGTGAACTGTCAATCAAAAACAACGCCCACAGACAGAAGCAGGGGCATCCATGTCTCTACAATTCCACCAGCCAAGGAATGCAAGAGTATGAGGTCGGAAGATGTCATCAGAACTGAAGCTTAAGCCACAAAGATCTCGATCATTTAATTCAGGGATATATTAACTCAGTCCACAAACATGATGGATCAACTGGTGGGGCTGAAGGTGCTCCAGCAGATAATCAGAAAAAGCCCAGAGGGGCTGAGCCACAACTAACAAACCACTTTGTGTCTTCGAGAGAAATGTGGGGCTGTGGAGGTGTCACACTCTTCTCCTTTCTGTGGGTGTGATAAGTCACATATGTGTGAAGACAACAATCAAATCAAATCACAATATATTCGTGCATATTTTTTATTTCAAAGGCATTTTCATCACCTCTGTCTTTTTTGTTAAATGATGAACATCTGACTGTAGCTCCTGGGAATTCTGAAACAATAAAGCACAGTGAAAGACCAGTTCAGTTTCACTAGCTACAGCTAGTAAAGTTGCTACACAAGTTACTTATCAATGTAAAAATGATTTTTTTTTTTTGGTTCTTCGTTATTAATTTCTGGTTCTTCGTTATTAATTACTGTGTTGTTGTTTTTTTGGTACCTACATATACATGCCAATGCAGACTAATTCACACACAATATTCAGTCACAGCTACCAGTATACCATCTCCTCAATTCTTATCCAGTTGTTCCTTTAGGCTTGTGGTGAAGAAACGTTCTCATGGCCCCTTCTTATCCTCGCTGTCATTGACTCTCGCTAACATTTGTTTTTATGATGCGATTTCTGTCATAATTTCAATCCATTTTTTATAGTCTGGTGGGGATGTACTTTTACATAACCTGAGGATATTCTGACCATCCCGGCCTTTATAACTACTAAATATTGTTTTGACACTCCCATTATTTGTGATTGGTCACCCAGTAAGCATAATCTTGGAGAGACTGGACTCTCTATCTCCAGAGCCTACCCTAGATGTTCTAATACTTTCAAAATGGTTGTATCAGACTACAGTCCCATAGCACATGTAGGAAAGTCCCTGCCTGTGTTCCATATTTCCAGCACAGATTATCAGGTAATAAACCCGTCCTATGGAGTCTAGAGGGGGTGAAGTAGAATCTATGTGTAACCCACCGCTGCAGGTACATCCAAGTCTAGGTTCAAGGAGGAGACAGGCATACATGCAATTGAACCCTCACCCCCCATGACCCACACAAACAACAGAACAGTTCAACCCCAATAGCATTGTATTAAATGTTTCCAGATTTTTCTCTATTTCTCTTCACTTTGTTGAACAACTAATGACAACAATACAATTTCAGTGTTATCTTCACAACATAGTTGGGACCCAATCAAAATGACAAACTAAAATAAATTTGAGATCACGAAAAAAAACAAAAAAACAAAAAAAATACCCCGATAAGGGATTGTGAATCACAATGACTGGTCAAACCAGTTAGGCCAGGTGTATTATTCAAAAATATAATATTAATACAGCAATACAGTTAAATAAATAAAATTCTGAAATTGGCCTGCAATCAGCAGCAACCCATTGCGATTGTATTTGTCAATTTTTCTGTTGTGGATTTGCTCATTCGTTTCCCAAATTCAGCTAGCGTGGGTTGGCGGAGCGAGCTCCCAGTAGCCACACTCGCAACGGAGGAACTTGCATGAACATGTTTCGCATTTAAATGGTACATCAGGCTGGAGTTGCTCCGGTGTTTAACGTGTTTAATTGCGGCGTAATGAATGAATCAAATTAACGCGTTAAAATGACAGCAATACTAACTATCTATACAAGTTCAATGAATCGGCTCCAACAAGGGCTCTTCTTCCACAGCAGGTTTTTTTTTTCCTTTCCAGAGCTCCTACCCTCAGTTACCCACTTACACCACTCTGTAGCGCCAAGGGACCATGAAATTAGAAAAAAATAATTTTAGTCTGGATCTCACGCTCGCCATGTTAGCCTTTCAAACCACCTGGCTACATTTGTATTAGCTTATATTGAGAAAACTTCCCTTTAGCCTCCCTGATGTATTTTCCTGAATTTGCAATTATCCTCTTCCACGCCACCTCATTAGTTCATATTTCAAATCTCTCTGCCCTATAGTCTTCATATCCTTATTCAGCCTGCTAAAGTCCCGATAAAACACTGCTGCTGTATGCCCTGTCTCTGGTAACTCCAGAATGTCCCTCACGGGACATCTGTAAATTGACCTTTCCTAATACAGTGTTTAATTTGAAGATATTGCGAAAAGTTGCCCTTTTCTTCTAGGTCATACTTTTGCAGTAGTTCTGAAAATGACATAAATTCTCCATTCACAAATAATTTTGCATATTCCCTTTCTAAGCCATTGACTCCAGAAAACGTTTTCTTCCCGATACATATGGCTGGGTTATTCCATATTGAGGCATATATTTGCTTTAGATGTGGCATAGATCCAATATTTATATCAAAAAGATTTGCTAACATGGCACTAAAAGGTTCACTCATATTAAGTCTCCATCGTCCCTTCTTGGCCTTATCTACATTCAGGTCTACAGTCATGGCCAAAAGTTTTGGCAATGACGCAAATTTTATGTTTCGCAAATTTTGTTGCTTGGGTTTTGTGAGATTTTTCCCCCCACATGTTTTTATGGTATGCTGAAGAACAATTACACACATTTTACATGTTTTAGAGACTTTTTTTGTCATTTATATTGACATATTTTTGGCCAAGAGTCAATATTTACAATGTTGACCCTTCTTCTTCATAACTTCACCAATTCGCTTTGGCATGCTTAATATCAGATTCTGGACTACATCCTGACTGATTGTGGCCCATTCTTGCCTTATTATTGCTTGAAGTTGCTCACAATTTGTGGGCTTCTGCTTGTTCACCCGTTTTTTGAGGATGGACCACAGGTTCTCGATTGGATTCAGATCTGGGGAGTTTCCTGGCCATGGATCCAAAACATCAATGTTATGATCTTTGAGCCACTTCGTGATCACTTTTGCCTTGTGACATGGTGCTCCATCATGCTGAAAAATGGACAAATCCTCGACAAAGTGCTCCTGGATCGTTGGGAGGAGTTGCTTTTGTGGGTGGGTGTTTTGATACCATTCTTTATTCATGTCAGTGGTTTTGGGCAGGATTGTGAGTGAGCCCACTCCCTTGGATGAGAAGCAACCCCAAACATGGATGGTCTCAGGATGTTCACTGTTGCCACAACACAGGACTCATGGTAACGTTCACCTTTTCTTCTCCTGTCAGCCGCTCTTCCAGATGTTCCAAATAGTCGAAAGGGGGCTTCATCGGAGAAAATAACTTTGCACCAGTGTTCTGTTCGCCACTCTCTATACTTCCTGCAGAATTTCAGTCAGTTATTTTCTCTGATGAAGCCCCCTTTCGACTATTTGGAACATCTGGAAGAGCGGCTGTCAGGAGAAGAAAAGGTGAATTTTACGTTCTGGATTACAAATCTGCCATTATCTTCCACCTTTTAAAATTACTCCCATTTCGATTTATGTTCCACGATATTATATTGATATATTTCCCCATCTTTTCATAATAGATGTGAATGCCTTGGACTACCCATTTAACCAAGATGGTATCATGAATCGATACCACATGGTCTCCCTGTCTCCAACCTGTTGTCTCAGTGTTATACCCGTTACCAAACAAAAAACACACATCCCAAGTATTGCCCAGCTCCCCGTGTTGCTGTGCGAACCCCTAGCTGCTGTGGTCTGCCTCCCTTTGATAAACCAGCTTTGGGCTCGCGCCGAGATCTTCGAGGATCTTCTTTAAAGGAAGAAGCTTCTTTCTTTTTCCCATCACTTCTCGGCTTACATCCTCGAACAATGACAGCTTGCAATCCTCCCACTGGATTCTGCGCTTCTCGCTCGCCTTCTGCAGCACGGCGTAGAAACCGCATCGGTACGGTTCTGGGTGCGTCACTTGGCTTCTGAATTTCACTGGCCCCCCAATCGAACGTTCGATTTCAAAGCTGTCTCCTGACAGTTTGAAACCTTGCAGAATAATCTCCACGCACTTCACTTTAATTTCTGTGCTGTGTTTGTTTGCGTGGAGATAGATCAATTGGTGTAGAAAAACATGGTGTCAGTGAATGATGCTACTTTTCATCATTTTAGATCTCACCAATGAATATGTTTTTTATGAGAGCAGTACAGAGGCCTGAAGATCACATTAAAATTATTTGATTTGGTGTTAAGGCTCCTAATCACAGTTATTAAAAATTTAAATCTACATTACACAATAAGTAAATTAGACAAATTATTATAGTATCAAATTCAAGTGTCCCGTATCCGATGCAGCTAGGGCAGATGTACAAAATGATTTGGAGTCTCGTGGATATTTCTCCCCATAAAAAGTGGGAAACCCAACCCAAAAACTCCAAACCCCCAAAAAAATAAAGTTTAAAGAGAGAAATGTGACAATTTATGCAAATAAAACTGGGAGATGTGCTCAGCCTTCAATATCATGGTTAACATCCATTCAATAGCATTGGGAGCAAATTGTTATTATGAATTGAGAGCATCCTACAGTGGGTGGAGGCCTTGAACACCCACAGAGAGATCAGTCCATGTTCAAGTCTGACAAATATTTATTGAAACTAAAGCTCATTTATAATCCTTCTCTCACTATAGATCACTGAGGAAATGCCATAAAATGATTGCAAATTACTCCACTGATGGGGGATCAAAAAGAGTCAGTGGGTAGAAAAAAAGAGTAAATGCTCTGCCACAGCCAATCCAACTTCAGATGGTACAATACAAACGTGGATATAGTTACTTATTTACTTATTATTTGAATACATTGAACATTATAGCAATTTTTTTTCTCACTTACTGCTCTACATTTGCTTTACTTCCTGGCTGGAGCTGTTGTCACAGTGTAATTTCCCTATAAAAAGTACTTCTTATTATGATCTTACAGTACAATTGTGGACTGCACCTTTGATGTACAGTGTTGCTGCAGTACAGGAGGACCAATGCCAAGGAGGCGTGCCATGATTTGCCCCGGATACAGTTGAGTGGTCACTCTAATATGGACGGACTTACAGTATGTCTCCAGACTTGTTTCTCCTCCAAGATAATTGTTCTCACCATTATTCAGCTATTT
Organism: Aeoliscus strigatus; assembly: GCA_901007665.1. Taxonomy (NCBI): domain Eukaryota; kingdom Metazoa; phylum Chordata; class Actinopteri; order Syngnathiformes; family Centriscidae; genus Aeoliscus; species Aeoliscus strigatus. The sequence continues at coordinate 169,734 of CAAKHB010004657.1, forward strand.
GTGTGCTATATGTATGTGTAAGGCTATTACACACATAGCATCCCCAATACAACAAGACCCCATTGAACCAATATGCCAACACACCACCCTCTGGTATCAGGTAGCAAAATCAGCTGTTTTACCAGCGTAATGTATGAATGAACTTGGAGGGTGTGTGTGTGTGTGTGTGTGTGTGTGTGAGCGTTTGCTCACTCGCTTGTGTTTTTTTAAGTTTTTTGTGGGTATCACTGTTTGGGTTTTAGCCCTAATAAATGAAAGGAAAGAGTAGACATTGGAGCCTGTTGTTTTTATTGTTTAGCCCAAAAGGGAGCGTGTCCGGCAAACACCCTTTTTTCCCCGTGCTCAGCCTCCTGGCAACTCGTGGGTTTTGATAGTCGCCTAATACGGACGATCAACTTGGTATATTGATGTGAATGAATTGAATTTCAACACTAAAGTTAAAAGCTGATGCTTTAGTGTTTTCATGTTTGTTCTGATATCTGGAAAAAAAGATAAATGTAATGTGTGATTTGGAGGGATTCACGGATGTTATCGATTAATTGAGGCATTAATAAGCAATTTACACATTTACACAATCTGTGATGCATTACCAGCTGCTTTGTCGTCTTCTGGCAGCTTCCACGGTGTTTGCCTATTCTACAATCAGTGACTTCTCCTCCTACTTTCCCAGCATTAACCTCTGCGGCCAGCGAGGCGCTCTGTCTCCCATTTGTGCGCTCACGATTGTGATTGGTCTGCTGCCTCAGAACCCGCCTCTTATACGTGCATGTTCACAGGTCTTTATGAGACATACCTTATCCAGGACTTGTTGATCGAGCTTCGTGGTACAGACCCCTGATCTTCACTCTTAATACATTTTATGTTCCCAATAATTTACATACTGCAACTGCACCTTTAAGCGTAATTGTGCTACACTTTAAATATTTAGTAGGTCCCACTTCCTTAAATAGTGTGGTGTTATTTGTGGGATCAAGTTTTGGTTGTGTCAGAGTTATACTCCTTGTGTGTGTTTGTGTGTGAGACTCTGCAGTACTAATTCACAGTTCTTAGAACGTGCACACAGAAGACTTTGATGCATTGCACACTGTCACACAACAGGTACTATATTTATTTTGCTGGTTTGGCGTTTAGTTTTTGCTGCAGGGTAAAGTTGATCTATATCCACATGGCTTCACAGAAACAATGCATTACAACAAAATTCTTTACGTCTGAAAATAAAATACGGTATCGATCAATATGATGGTTCAAAGAACTGCAGGGCTGAAATGGAAGACTCCTTCTGTCAAAACAATGGAGATTCTTAGAGACTTTAAGCCAGCAGACATCTTTCCATGTTAAATTCTAAAACACATAGCAAGTCTGTGCACATATATCTGCAGTATATATGCAAATGTAGTGCTATTTGATATATTGATTGGCATGTAATGTGATGCCTCCAGTGTGCTGCATTGCAACTGGCAGCACAGTGAGTTGTGTTCAACTGTGTATCATGTTTTTATGTCAATAGCAGCTTGATTCCACTGTTTGGAAATTGCAGATATACAGCTTGACTGTGTTACAGTGGTCTTGTTGCATTATTCCTTATTTATTTGTATGCAAAAGCTACCTTGACCCCGGCTCATGGGGTGGTGAGAGCTCACTGAAATGATGTCTTCCATTCATCTTAATTTGGATTACTTCAGCAATGTCTTAGCAAATTGTGGTAGCAAGGACAGTGCAATTTTAATTATGTTCGCAGACCACAGAGGGTCAACACAAACAAATGCTTTAGAGCTCACCTGACAATTACAATGAAACCAAATGTACATGCAGACAGTGAGGTGCATGTATGTAAACTGATGGTCAAAATAGAATAAGCACACACACATTATATGTATATAATGTTAAAAAAATGCGTTATGCCAGGACAATAAAGAGGAAATCACACACTTTGATTCAGCCAGCCATGAGGCAGGAGAGGACACCCACTGCCAGCCTTGTGTCACACATTCTCCACTCCGCTGCTGATGACCATCGGACTGGTGTCAGGTCCTGATGTCTGTCTGTACTTCCTGTTTTATTTTTGGCTGATCCTTTCACTTCCTTTGTCTTGTCCCTCACTTTATGTTATGTTTCTTTATGCCTTCTGTGTCTGATTGTCTCCTATATACACGATATATATACCTCACTTCCCTGTGTGTCTGTCAGATTGTCTACTACCTCTGCATGTAACTTTCCAGCATTCGGTCTTCGTGTCAACGCCTTGTGTTCAACTGCAGTTTCTTGGATTCCCCTATAGCGATAAACTGAGCAACATATGAACCTTAAGCTTAATAGATCCTCGTCCCACACAACAAAAGACAATACAATACAGACAATGATTATAAATGCAAAGAATTTATTTTCTAACGAAAGACACAATAAACCATGGATGCAAAGAAGTGAGTAATAAGGGAAATAACAGAATAAAATTACTGTAACATCAATAGGTGTATGATCTGTGTATGTCTCGTTGAAGATGGTGTGAGAAAATGAGCTAGTTTGCTAATGGATGATTACCAGATCAATAGTCTGAACTATAGAATTTGGAATAATCAATTAAGAAACGCTTCAAGGTTCAATCGTGATTATGTTGAATTTGGACATGTTATGACCTTCCTGACTTCAAGTGCTCTGAACAAATGGGTGGCAGCAACCCGACTTTGAGCCGTTGCTGAGTGGGAGCAAGGGGCGTGGACCACCAGGGTTTCACACCTTCTCCAAGTGGATGGTCTTTGGATCTACTGTGAGACTGAGCTGGTTGTTGGTTCTGCTGTGAGTGTCTCCTAGCAACACTGAGATGCTGCTAGTTAGTACAAGCTGCAGTCGGATGGCAGAAGGATCAGCAGTTTCACTGCGAGGTGCCCTGAGTTGACGTGTCAATTTAACAACGCGTCAATTTTTCATTTAATTTAGAAGATTGCACACTGGCACAATCTTAAAAATTAAAGGTTGAAATGAATGTGAAATGAATTCCTGGTTTCACACTCCTGAGATGGCTTGGTAGACTGTTGTCTGCGTATTTTTACTGTATGTCTCTCTTGTTCTTTGACACTTAATGGTACTGTTAGTATATTTATCCATTCTTAATTTATTGCACTATTTATATTACAGTTAGTACTAGTTTAATTTATGCACTATTTGTACTTTTTTGTACTCTTTGCACCGTGTGTTGAGAGGACTGTAATTTGTCAGGTCAGTCTGACCTGTTGGGGAGCCAAAGGTGTAGTACCACACTTTGTCTACAAATTGGAGTTCATCATGAGAGGCCTTCTTGTCAGAGTAGGCTTTTCGTCCCTCTGCACTTTTTGTCCAGCAGTTGTACAGTAGTTATCAAAATTGAAACCTTCAATTGATGCACACTAGAGTGTCAGCTGGAGCTGCACATAAGAACAGGAGTACAAGGTAGTTAGGCCACAAGAGTCTTGGCAGGACTAATTTGGTAACTCTAAATCCAACTGACTTTGTGAGTGGTGGTAGGTCAGTCAGCTCTCCAGTATGAGAAAGAATATCAAGACAAAGCAATGAAAGCAATGTTCTAAATGAAACTCAAAGGCAAACCACGAATTGAAAGCAATCACTCAGGGTCCAATAACATTTTGAAGCACAATATGATTGTGATCAGATGTAGGATGATTGCTTTGAAAGTAATAATTTTACTGATGACTGATGACTTTTTACTAATGACTAGCTACACATAGTTTATAATGTTCTGTAGCAGGTCAAACACAGAGAAGTACAGAAGCATAAACCAGTTAGTGTGGGAAAAGTTTGTTGATCACTTAACTTCATGCTGTAGTTAATTAAAACTAAAACTAACACAAAGTAATCTGGCTAAATTCGTTTTAATTAATTTAAATTCAGGGAATTTGATGAAGCATGTAACAGAATCATTTCAACGTGTGTAACACACTTGCAGTTAGATTGGTCTCATAGACCAGAATGATTCATAGACATAGACAGTCGCTTTCACACCAGAGCTGTTTGGTTCACAGTTCGTTTCCTTGGATAGTCTGCTTCGTTTAGGCAGGTGTGAAAGCTCATCCAGACACACACACGGTTTGCTTGTGCCTTATGTTAGTGCTATTGTGATAGATATTTGTTAAAGTGATACAGACTTGTGAGTGATTTTGCTGATGTGAATAAATTTTATTGTACTTAACGCTTGTGTACAGTAATCAGTGCTGGTTGACTGTCAGTCCTCACAACTTTCACGCCTTTGTGAGGCGTGTGCACAACAGTGGAAAACTTTTAAAATGATTCTGGTTCCGTCTCTGTGTAACATATCCTCCGAGAGAGAGTTGTTAATTTTCATCCTATTTACTTACCTGAATATAACACTGAGCCTAAAATGACTAGCTTTACATGAAAGTAGATGTTGTCTCATGCATTGGGAAAGGTATTTTACAAATAAACCATTCAAATTAATGATTAAAATGTTGTGCATCTTTGCTGGGATTCTAAACTCCTTCCAGTCAATTGTAGTCTGCATTCTGACTGCTGCTCTGCTTCAACATGTTTCTGTTAACAACAAACCTTGAAGGCTGACCATTAAATCTTCCTGTTGGCTGCTATTATCCTTGTTTTTTCTGTGTTGTCTTTTTAGGCCACCGTTGAGTACAGTTAAATGTGCCATGTTTTCATTTGATCCACTTTGATGTCATTTTCATCTTACAACTTGTTAAAATCATAGTTAAAGAGATCTTAAATTGTCAGCTGTACAGAAATCTATTCACAGGGAATGAAATAGAGTGTTGGATTTTCCTCTAAATGCTTTTGAACAGAGGCAAAGGAAACAGGAAAAAAAAGGAAAGAAAAAAAAGTAAACTTCCTCTAAAATAAATGTTGAAATATGTCCTGTTTTAACATTTCAGTGTGCTAGAACGTATTCAACACTATGAAAAGTTTGTTCAAATTCAGTGTTTTATCTCCAATTATCACATGCGAGGTCACTCGAAAATAAGTCACTCAGCTTCTTTGGCAGATTTTCTGATTCTGCTAATGAGCTTCTCTTGTTTTAATGAACTGCAGTCATCATTGCTTTTGAAGTGTCTGTGTGGTTGTAAACCATAAAATATTTCATTTGTATATTGCATTTATCCATATTTTCATTGTTCTCCATGCTCTTGATTTCTTTTAACTTGTGAGTCCTGGACACTAAATTGTGTGTTTCTCTTGTGGCATGTTTATTCCTGTGTATCTTATTTCCATTTTTTTCTTTTGTTTCAGTTATTTTTTTGTTTTTTCCATCCTGTTTGTGATACATCCTCCAAAATGTCAGGTTGTAGTAGCTCAATAACCTTCTGAGGTCAAAAGGTATTTTGACCACTTCATTTTAAATCAAGTTGAGGAATCCCTTCATCATTCCAAATTGTACACCCCATCTTATTGACCCTCTAACTCCCGCTGTGAACCACAGAGGATATTGAGTAATTTTATAGTGAAAGTACAGTCTACTGAATCCAGCGATAGTTGAACCACTTTCAAAATATTACTCATAACGCATTGGCATGCCCATGGACCTCTTAGCAGATGGTTGTACTTTGGTGGGAGGCTTTTAAAAGTACAATAAACACATACATTAAGGTCTAACAGATTGTCTGCCCCATGAGTATAATACAGCAGAATCTATAGTGATCATCTCTTTTGCAAATATGCTTCTTACAAGATAACGTAAAAACAGATGTTACATTTTTGGTCAATTATATTGTTTTCATACAGATTTACTAATCGTACGCCTGCTCTTCTGTTCATCAAATGTAGTTTGATATGTGTGTGTGTGTGTGTCTCTAATCTCAAGGTAAAGAAAAAGGCTTCAGGTTCCACTGTTCCCTATTTTTTATAACAATATTTCCCTATTTTTCCCTATTTTTTATTACAATATTTTTTTGCCCATGAATTCAGAGGTAAAAATTGATTAAGCCATTGATTTAGTCTGTACTTTCGTTCGTATGTCTGACTCTTTGAGGAGAAAAAGAAGGTGTAGAACTGCTGCTATTGTGAGTTTCTGAACATTATTGACTTTCTCTGTGGTTCCAGCGCTGCTTTCAGACACACCTGAGGCCTGCAAGTGTGCAACACTCAACACATACATTCAGTCAGGAGAGTTGCTTGTGACTCCTGCAACACAGACGCAGGAGATTTTGGCTGAAAATTCCAATTTGGATGTCCTGCTATGGCTGGTCATTCAAATGGTACTTATATTATGGTTCTTAAAACCACTAAATGCAAAAAGAGAGAATGAACTCTACATTCCTGCAAATTAATGTGGAATTTCACATTCTGTTGACTACGGATGCACAGATACTGTGTAACTCCTGCAATGGCTAAATTTCTCCTCCTCTTCATCCTCTACATGCTCCCAATTGGTTGATTGGTGACAGCCAACATTACATTTCCACTGTCTCACTGAAATTAAGTCATATTGGGTAGATATTTTTTTGCATCCATAAGTTAATACATAGATTCTATTTTATCCCCTCTAGACCCCCTATTTTGGGTTTATTATCTGATAATGTCTGTTGGAAATGTGGAACAAATTTAGGCACTTTCCTACATGTGCAATGGGAGTACAGTCTTATACGGTCATTTTGAATTAAAGTAATACAGTACTTGAAGAAGAGATTCCCATTTCATTTATGGGAGTTTCATGACATGACTTTTAGTTATAAAGGTCGGGATGGTCACAGCGGCCCGAAATACACTCAGGTTATGGAACAGTACATCTGCAACAGACGTTAAAAAAACTATGACAGAAACAGTGTTATATGAGCAGATGCTGGCTTGAATGGATTCTTCTGTGGGACATCAGACATCATCCAATTTCCTGAAGATTTTTTTTTTTTCTTTTACATAAATTAGCTAAAAGGCAAAGACAAAAAAAGCCTACCCCCTATGGGGGTTTAGCCTACCAGCTAAACCCCCATTGGCACAAAGGGTAGCTCGCAACATGTGTTTGTGTGTGTATGTGTGTGTTTGTGTTTGAGTATGAGTGTGCTTCTACTAACCAACATGATCTCATATCAGCAGTAACAGGACACATGGATTTTGATTTAAACAAATGCATACATGTTGAGGAAAGCATGAAGCATACGAGCATGATTATTTATCTGTATGAAATTAACACAAGACATGTAGGGTTAGGAAGGAAAATTGAAAAACTTTTATTTATATGTATTTTGTTTGCAGGCAATAAACCTTGAATAAATATTTTTGTGGTACTGGCAATTAGATGCTCAGTCAACTTAGTTCAAATTTGGTGGAGTTCACAGTACGGTAATGCAAGTGAAAACACATGAAGGTCACGTTTTTGTAACGTTAAGCATTTTGCCAATTAATGGAAAGTTCCAATGGTTTTATGTTAAGTGAAGTTCTTCCAGGGTTTAAACATGTGCAATGAAAAGGAAAAATACTTTAGACTTGCTGTTAATTTACAGCAAGTTGTATTATTGTGAATGTGAATTTTGTGAATGTTATGTGAATTTCTGCTTTAACAGTTAAGAAAATATACAGTTAAAATCCATCCAAGACACTGCAGTAACCATTTTACTATTTATTTAAATAGTATATATTAAATATAAATATTGATTATAGTATATACAATACTTATTACTATTTGTTGAAGCAAAAATAACTGCTAACTAATAGATTTAAACCACTTTAAATACCCACACATGTCATTATTAAAAAAAAAAAATGCCCAAGCCAATATTGTGTCATCACATAGATCATTTATTTGTCAATCAATCATCACTCAATGTTATGCTCATAAGTCCGCTGTAGTTTCATTTGTATAATCACTGCCGGTAGAGTGAGAGGCATAATGACTGACGTGACCAGGGAATTGGAGAGGATCCAGCGAATTCAATTTCTGCTCTAATTAATTACAGCAGTCTTTAAGTAACTAAAGGATAAGTTTGATTGTGTCGCTACCTCTGATCAGCATGAGGGTGTTATGGTGGGCAGTAGCCCGAGGTTTTGAGCGGACCCAGGTGTGCAGGAATTACAACAGCGAAACGATCAGCTAGATCAAGCGAGCGGTTTATTACACAAACAGGAATAACAAACACAGAAGCACGACTAAACAGAAGGGAACAGAAAATCAGCCGAGAACAAAACAAATCACTGCAACGTGGCGAGCAGGCAGGAAACAACGCGGTACAAACAGGGCGGAAACGAAGATAACCAAAAGAGTTCCACAAAAGTCGGGAGATAAGAAAAGCGAAAATGGCGCACAACAGCGGAGCCAAAACACAGGAGATATTTGAATTGAGGATCACGCACAACGGCGGAACGGGAAAGCGACACGAAAACGAGTGGACAGGCAACGAGAACGCGAAGAACGATGGCGGGAGAGTAAGGCGAAAAGCACAAACAATCTGGCAGTGGAGTGAGGCCAAAGCACGGCTTAAGAGCAGGAGCAATCAGCGCGATAAGAAACAGGTGTGCTGATTGCTCCCAATCATCCTGGCCGCACCTCCACTGCCACCCAAAGGGAGGAGGGACACAGGGGGAAAAACCCAAAACAAACACCAAAACCAACACTCATGACAGAGGGATCTTGAAACTTTGGTGACAGCAACGACTGCTTGTCATCTCACTGTTGTTAAAGGCTTTTGGAATTTCTTGGGAGAAACAAAAGCCAAGTTTGCCAAGTCAGTGAGCCTGGTGATTACCATTTGTATTATCATAGCTTATATCTAACACTTAAGGCTGTTCTGAACTGTTTCAATAGATTTGTTTTTGTAATTAGTTATATTAGTTTCGTAAATAAACGCAGGCTGCAGATCAAACTAGGATCCTAATTGAAAGGCCTTACCGACATAGTTGACGAATTTCAGATACTGTTGCAGGAAAATAATCACATGGTAATAAGACCCACCATTGATGCCAAAGCAAATTTAAATGACTGTTCTTCATCAGCTGCAGCTGTCTTTGTTGTGTGCATAACCACCGTTGTCATCCTGTTAAGCCCCACCCACAGACTCAATACATGGGAGAATCTGTACATACAAGCTCAGAACCCACCAGTCAGAGAAGATTGGTCTTCACTGATTTTGGGGATAGCTAATGAGCTCCAAAAGTTTGTTTCCAGATGAACCTGCAGTTTAAGTCAAAATATGCTGGATTTCCAGGTTCAGAAAAAAAATAAGTGAAAATAGGATGACCTGTTCAGACAACCTTCTTCCACAACCTCATTTGCAGTAAAGACATCTACATTTGTGTGTCTTTGTCTTTCTCATACACTGCCACATCTTATTCAGCTAGCAATGACAAGTGATACAAATAAAGTTTTGCTGCATCCGATGACCTAAGTTGTCAATGTCTAATGTCAATATTCAACTATATTTTATTTGTATGCCAACATACCAAATTAGAAATTGTCTCAGTGAACTTCTGTCTGCATAATGCTACATGCTTTGTCCTTTGACCCTCAATCAGGATGAGGACAGACCAGGGTGGTACAAAGAAGAAGATTTATCTTCTAAAGCCTAAAAAATGCCAATGGTGTCAGTGGTCAAATGTCACTGTTGTCAGGGCTGGCTCAACTCCCTGACCACAAATACAAGAGGGAAGGGAACTAGAATATTAAAGTTTGTTTAACAAAGGAAACAACGGAAACTACGGCAAACTAAATACAACAACCTATATCTGCAGTGTGGATTATCAGTCAGTGAATGCGGGTGCATGGCTGCGTATGTGTGTGTTGGATGCAAGCTAAAACAAAAAGGCAACAGGTGCAGGGTCGAGCCGGGAATGGGGAGCCACGAGCGCCGAGAGAGCCAAGAGAGTAAGCGGGCGGATTCCACCGGTGTTTATAGCCACAGCCCCGCCCACTAAGTCAGCCCGGAGCCCCATGACCAATCGCGCTCTATAATGAAAAGAGAGAGCAAAACACATGCATGCCATTCCCAACAACCCCACCCAGACTTGGGGTTGTCACACTGTTAATGTCCACTCAGTTGTTACATTTTTTTTTTTTTTTTTGCTTGAAGCGTCATGTTAAACTGAATTTAAATGCATCTGCACCCAAACAGTCCCTTACACTGTTCAAAACATTACTAATTTGTGCATGGATTAGACACTATCAGTGGGTCACTGTAGTGCCAAGTACCTGTAGTACCACTTTCTTTATTACTTTTTGTCTGATGGAGAATCACAGAGCTTAACATCTACCCCAGAGTTTTCGCTCTCCCCTGATCCAGCAGCATACATGGAACACAGCCCATTGCATTATGTAGAAACAGCCCATAGTCAAAACTAATCTTGGCTGGAGTCATTTCATTAATGGAAATGGAACCAAAACGTAAACTGAGAGTTTACTGTTGGTGATGAAAAGGAAGATAGCGTTTTCTTTACTATTAATAGGTTTGGACACCATAAATGTCGAGAGAGCTTTCTAATTTATTGGAAACAAATTACTAACATTTACGTGAATGGGCTTTTGAACTGAGCTTAAAAGCAATGCAAAACTTTCTATTTATAATATCCAAATTTGACAGATAAATTGCAAACCTCCAAAGCAACATTCTGGGGACAAGTGGGGAATTGTGTTAAATTAAATATCCAATGCAATCTAACAGTATAGCAGATGGGGGCTGTGGTTACATTGACCTGATGTGGCGTTACCGTTTCATCCACCTTAAATGTAAATTTTCGGAATAAATAGTATTATTATAGTTATGGTTGAGCAGAGGTTCCAAGGTACAGACTATAATAAAGAAGGGGTTTTTTGTCTCCAGGCTTTTTAACAATACAAAAAGAAGAAAAGTAAACCAGCATCAAAAACTAACAGCTACAAGTCCAAGGGAAGAAAAAACAAACTGCGAGGGACACAAGGAGAAACACTGGGAGGTAGTAATGGGCAAAGCAAGGGTTCGAAGCATTTGAAGCAATGTGCCAGAAATGTGTGAGGATCCGAAACAATCCAACACATGGACCTACATGTTAACATCTGGTGGCCACTTTTGTGAACTGCACAGGTGACTGAACTGCTGCAAATGCTTTAACCAACAGCTGCTGAATATCTGTCCATCATGTATAGCATCATAGCATCATAGCATCCTCTAACAGTGTTGCCAAAGTTTCTTTTATATTTGCATGTGTTATCCTGACTTGTGAGCTCTCATAGATCTCATACTCGCTGGATGAGCTTATTTCCTCCCCTCGTGTGCAGAAAATCACGTGCTTCTGGACCCCCGACATCGAGAGTGACAGAAAGTCTCTTCATCGAATGCCTGCAGAAGAACGATCAGTCGCTAATCTGATCTACCTCGATGTGAGAAGAAGGTATGTCCACCGGTATGTCCGTTGGTTTCTCACGCCATCTGCGCTGCTGCTGATAACCACTGGCTCCCACTGCCTGCTGCCACAGCCTGGCAGATGTGTTTAGTTGGACAGGCTGTGTTGCACTCAAATTGATTACTGTTCTTTTTTTGGTAACAAATTGTTGGCTGTTATTGTATGCTCACTGTTACACTACCTTAGTGATCAAGGATTTAAATCTGACCGTGGTAGTGTTAGTTAAACGTCAAGAGACTGACCCGCTCATCTCTGATCAATTTGATTGGGCTCATCAGCTGACCCGGCCATTCAAGTAACAAACGGACAATACATTGTACTAACCGTTTACTACCGTGTACTAACTGTTCATTGACTAACCAACTAACTAACTCTTACATACGCACATGTTCACATACTGTGGCATTTCGTTGAGTGGACACTTCAGATCTCCTGCTCAAACTGCCTGCTCCTTTATTCCTTTTGTTAGGAGATACGTGACATAGTCATGTCCACCATCTTGTCTCACACACCTGTACACACACATGCACTGTTGCATGTTCAGGACTGCTTAGTAGGTTATAGCAGTAGTGGTAGTGCTGCGATTGATATTTATAAAGAATGATATTGACTTGTGAGTGATATTGCTGATGTTAATAAATTTGATTATGCTTTAAATAAAAGTTGTATGAGTGTTTATGCCTGCGAACTGAGAAGTTCATGTTTTCCTGGACTTGAGAAAATAATATCAAACAAAATGTGGTTATTTTTCTAGCAGTGATTTGTTTTTTGTTTTTTCAGACAGAAAGCTGCTGAAAGAGAAATGACAACACTGTGAAGTCATTCAACCATCCTCAAAATAAGATTTGCACATTTACATTGTCTGCCTGTGTTAATTGCACAGGAATCTGTGCAGTGTTCTCAAGGAAAGATGGGGTTAAATGTTCATAAACAAACCGCAACAACACAAATAATAAATTTAAAGCTGAATGCTGCCATTGTGTGGGCCTGGCCTTCAAACAACACACTGTGAAAAGCTTTACTGATCCGCACTTTTATTGTAATAAAAAGGCAAATGAATCATTTGCAATGTGTACAGGAAATCTTGTTGTGATGAGCATATCACCCAGACTCAGCTCTATGTGTCACTGCAGCATCATTCAGCAGACAGGGACACCAGACATTGACTGAGGTTATATTCCTCAAGTTTGAAAGGTTCATTAGAGACCACAAATTACTGCGTAGTCCAAATCATTGGATGAAAATGATGTTCCTCTCTTTTACACCCTTTGATTTCACTCTAACAATATATAGAAATTTGTGAGCCATTGTCAACATGGTCCTTCTATGCTTTTGTTGTATTTTTTCAGTTGTGTGCTGTAAAAACAACTGTGGTGGCTAGTTTTTTTACTCACATTGCTTTGTAAATGGCCCCTGAGAAGACCCGAACCCTCAGCCCGAACTTGCAATCAGATAATCGTTTCTCAGAGCAACTGTTTGAGACGGCAATACCATGTAACCCGACTGCTGCGCTGATGGTGCTACAATAGCTGTGCACTTCTGTATTCAAAGGGTCTTATTGTGTTCTGGCTTCTAAAACAACTGCTTTTATGAACTGCTAAGAATAGAGTGGCGACTACAAGTAAGTGTGAACTATCACAAAGACAGCATACAGTGTACTTTCCATTCCATTCCCAGAGATGATTTGATGTTCCAAGGTAGTTGATTGGGATGACCTGCATCTGTCCGATTTGGCTGTTAAGATAATGACTGAAATACAGCACCGACAATGTGTTTGTGCTCCTTTCTGGGTTTTGTTTCATTCTTCTCACTTGCCATTCCACACTGACAGCAAGCTGAAACAGTAATGATGAATTCCAGGAGGACTGTCACACAGAAATTTCATACTCACATTAGAGTCAACCTAATCCACCAGTGTCCTATGTGGGCTGCCGTCAAGGAGCAAGAATAGCAATACAGCAATATGCTTGGGCACAAATATGTGAGAAATGAGAATACGAGAGGAGATTTGATTTTCAAGGTCAGTTTAATTAAATTATGTCAATTTCAGTACAATTCCTAGAAAAAAAAAAACAAGCGAGAGACATTCCCCCACAGTCAAAATCGTAATTTGGACTGTAAGTCTTGTAGATTGCCCATAGTTTGATAGTATAGTAGTTCTGTTATATAGTATATTATATTATATAGTAGGTAGTAGTTCTATTCTCTACCAAGACTTCAGTCGTCTTTCTAGGACATGAAATGGAGTTGTATACAATGAGATTCAGGAGCAGCACCTCACCAGTCTCCACCTTCACCTCCCCACTTCAACCCTACCCCTACGGCTCTCCAAGATGTACTATATGAACCCATTCACCGAGTTCCCATCCCCTGTACAAGTGTATATAATCAAGACAAACTCCCTCTTGTTATTTTGAAGCTCGTTTTTTTTTTTGTCCTCATCCCACCATGTCAGTCTTCCAACTCCTGGGCGATTCCTCCGCATTCTGTTTACATTCCTCACCTGACCGAGCCTTCTCATCCATGGCGCATCTCCCGTCAAGACGCAACAGCTAACAGCTGTCCATCTTGGATGGTGGCCCACATCTAGCGCACCGCCAGGGACAGGGACATTCCCTTCCACAGGACAAACAAACAGGCCCAATTATTCCAGCGCCTCACAGCTGCAGTGACTTCTGCTCCATAAGCCAGCCTCCGCAACAGGATGATGTCACCAAGCTCTTGGTTTCGGCGGAGCAGCCACCTCTAGCGCACTTTGAGGGCCAGGTTGCTTGATGTCAGCACCATCCGCTGCCCTTATGCAAGGAATGAGAAAAACGTTTCTGACAAGTTTGTTTTCGATTGTTGCACCATCGTCTCTTGCACATGCACCCCCCTGACACTGCCCCCTTCTCCTTTCCTGAACTTCCATCCCCTCCATCGTTCTACCCTCCATTTGACTGTTCACTCATCCCTTTGTTTGCCCCACCCCATTGTTCGTTCTCATCCCTTCATTTTGCTCCCCCATTTGTTATTATCCTTTCATTTTGCCCCACCCCTTGTTCCTTCTCATCCCTTCATTTCAACCCCCCTCTTGTTCATTTTCATCCTTCATTTCAATCCCCACCCTATTATTTTCATTGTTGTCATCCCATCTCTGCTAACCTCTCCAATACAAATAAAATACTTAAAAGGACTTGGCGAGGTGTGATTCGTGAACCAGCTCTAATCTACCAGCATCCTGAGCCCAGTTTCCTCTCATGAGCCATATCGTTAGATTTACACACTGCTCAGCCCCCACCAAACTGTCTGTTTTTAACCACTGTATATTGGTACTTGGTAATTATTTGACTCAAATCAAACCAAAGTAATAAAATAAGTTCACAGATTCTTTAGTAAATATGAAGACAATCCATCAGATGTTTTAAGTGAATTCATATTAGCAAGAATAGAGAAGAGATGAGAAGAGAAGAAGACAGTTAGACTGACCTTTGGAGACAGACACTGGGAAATCACAGTGGCATTTCAACTAAGCCAAATTATATTTGGACATGAAATGACTAATTGCAACAGGGAGTTTCAACCTCTCATTATTTATAGCGTAAGTAACAGAAGTATAATGCAATCTCCACAATGAAACATCTACCTGGATATGTTCATCCTTTGGCACCCTGTGTGAGCCGGCTGGTTGCTACACATAATATAGAAAAGAATACACCTCTATTGTCATTGCAACTGGTACAAAGAAATTAGCAGCAAATATGATTAGGTAGTATGTTTACTTGGTTTATAAAAATACTACACAGTTTTATCCCCCAAGTGTTATTCCCATGGGCAATCCATTTTCTTCTTTGCAGCGCTTATAGTTGTTGCCCTTAATGTGTTTGAAAGCAATCTTCAGAAAAGCCTTAATGCATTTAATGTATTTTCTCTGCCAAGAAAGTTTTCACTCACATCTGTGTGTCCCACCTGTACGTCTCTACATCAGCAGGATTGCAGGTTGATATTTCACTAAACCTGGTTGGAGGTTGCAGAATGGGGCACAGAAAAAACATGAAATTGCAGTGCAGATCAGTGAAACAGAAAAACAAAAGAGTCACAGAACGTCTGTGGGCCAGAACACATTACGGGAGGAGATGTTGCTCATTCCACTGTGATCGTCTATAAGTTAATTCTAATGGAACCTTAGCAGTCATCTATGGCCGCTTTAGGAAAGAGGCTCTGCAAAAGTCATGCAAAGAGGATCTGTCTTTGTTACACCCTTGTCTGTTCACATACAGGTGTAATGATGCCTCACTTTCTTCCTTTTTTGTTATAATTGTATCCATATGCAGGAACACATTGCAAAATAGACACATATAGAGAAAATAAATCCCTCTACATTTTGAATCCAGAAATTGAGCATGTGTGGTCCAGGACAATAAAGTCCTAAGTCCACAATTCACATACGTCTGTCCTTCCATAGGATGAGGAGCTCCCGCACCTGGCTGATTCCACAGGAAGCAGTCCATATGGTTGCTCTTTCCCATTATTTGCTGAGAATATATTAACCTGCTTATGATTTCAGTGTTACAGGCTGATTTCAGTCCCAACTGCAGCACCTGTAGACAACAACAGTTTCTAGAGGGTTTTAACACACACATGCATGCACCAACCCTCTCTTTATCTCGGGGAGATAAGTGCTTTGCATGCACATCTTTTATAAACTGTAATGGAACATTTCATGAAGTGAGGTGTTCAGAATGATGAGAAGTTTTACCTTAAGATCAATTCAGGTGAATCGTACTGACGTATTTTCGACATCAATTTTTGCATAACCGAATAGAATGTTTTTTTTTTTTTCTCCCACCACAGACCCTGTAAATTGCCAATTAGTTAAATTAAACAAGTTGGAAAATGTATGGATAGTGATGCATAGTAATTCGTTGCCAAAGCAATAGTGCCAGATCAGTGGGCTGAACAGAGATGATGAGTGGGTCTTAGTGGCAGACTGACAGCCAAGTGGGTTCTGTATTTGAAAGAATATTTTAGAGATCAGATTTTGATATTAAATACCATATTAAGATATAATTGATTATCTCAGACACACAGAACAAATATAACTAGTCAGTCTTTTGTACTTGGGAGTCCTTTTCCCAGCTTTACTTTACTTCTATTGCTGTAATTTCTAAAAGAGCAATGTGCCTGTATTTTTAAAGGTAATGCCCTTTCATAATACCTTGACAGTATCCGAACCTTCACATTGTGAGGAAATCTTCAAATGACATGACCTGCACGTCTGTCAGAAATTGCAAAGTTCACACTATCTCTACCTAGACTGTCATATTTCACTGACACGACTGACACAGTAAAGTCCAGTTTCCTGTCTGGAACCCTTTGCAGTCAGAGGAAATCTTCATAAGAAAATTGTGATTTTCTGAATAACATCTGAAACTCCTCACGCTACCAAATGAGAGGTTTTGAACAAAATGAAACTGCTGTGTGATTCAAATTACATGAATGACTGCAGTGACAATCACTTGAAATCACTCATATTTTTTTCAAAAAAGGTTGTTATTTTTCATAACATCCATGACTATAGCCCAATTTATAGTTCTGTATCAAATCCCCCTGTGCTCTACGGGCTGATCGGCCCCCTGCTTTTAACTACACTATAGACATTGAGGGCACACTGGCACCACACACACCCCTGGACTTGCTGTTTCCTTGAATATGTTTCTCCACTTACCTGAGAAGCTTTTTCAGAAGCTAATACCTAAGCTGAGCTGTTGATTCACAAAAATGAGTTGTACACATAATTTATCCAGAATTTATAATTCAGTTTCAATACCCATTCAGGTACAAGCGAACCGAATGAAGCGTTGGTCACCGGGGGCCAATGAGTCCATTTGGAATTGAGAGTCAAACGGGCCATGAGACCGTTTCTGTACGGCGTTGTACTGAGGACATGAACTGAGGAGATGACATAGCTGTGACTAATTTCCACTATTTACTTGAGTGTGTAAATTAATCGGTATTAACATATATATGTAGGTGCCATTCCAGGGATTCACTTTAACCCTATCCAACTGAGCTGTCTTAAAGTGTAAAAAAAGAAAACTTTAAAAAAGAATCAAAGAATCAAAAGTTAGCTGAGAAGTCTGTGTGTGTGTGTGTGTGTGTGTTAATCAAGCTTCCAGTTGGACAGAAAAGCACAAAGAAAATGCTAAATAAATGTAGATGATGATAATAATAACAATACTCACTGTTATTATAGTAATAGTAATAAATTGAGAAATAAAGTTATGGATACTAAAAATCCAGTAAATTGGTAAATACCTTTTTTCTTGCTGAAAACAAGCACTCGTTCATTCCACAATTTCCATGTGTACTTTCTTGTTTGTTGAAGGAACTTATTTCCCCTAGTTTCCTCTCCTTGAAAGGCACCAAACCTGGCAGCAGCTTGTGATTTACATCACAGGAACATTTTGTGACAGAAGCAGTAAAAAGACATGCATTGTGGGTATTTTGACACATGATCACAAGTGTGAATTCTCTCAAATGTTGTTTGGAGTTGTGCTGTAGGTGTGATATCTTGAAATTCCAGTGTACTAAAGAGACAGCGAGAGAGAGAGATTTTTACCGAAGCACTTTATTTACATATTTATATTTTTACATTTGACTCAGTTAATCTATTAAAAAATCTATTAAAAATTGTGCGACTTGTAGATTACAGTCATGGATGGAACATAAAACTCCATCCCAACACCAGCGATCTTTAAAAACACTGGCAACTCGGCGGCTTTTAAAGAAGCTGAACTGTAGATACAGTCTGGCTCCTCTGGCCTCCTGCACATCTTTGTTCTCAACTCTGTTCTTTATGCTCAAATAAATGGCCATCTTCACCAATTACAGAATTGAGGCGATGCCACCTTTCTTTTCCCTTCCGCCCGTAGCCAGCTCCCATGATAAAGATTTGCTTATTAAAGACCACTTTAAAACAACTAAAACCCACGGTTAAAAGAGAGAAGAAACTGGTGAGTCTCCTGCACTCAGTAAAAGTATGGAAAGTAGTCTCTTATAAGACGCAGAAAGAGCACTTGTTGGAAGTAGCGGGGTTGAGAACCGAGATGAAAGCGTTGGAGGCAGCAGCTCACTTTTTCTGTGCCTCTCCGTCTAGTCTCTGTGCCCATACAATGGAGGGCATATTGCTCAGTCCGACCTTGTGGATGCTCTGTCACACAGTTCTATCCGTTCTATGTATGTTCAGCTTCTGCCTGTTCTTTGTTGTCAGGAGGGGGCCGGTCAGCTTCCCCAGCCCTGTGCTCAGGATGATGTCTGGGAAGGGGTCTGTGCGGTCAGGTGCAGTCTTTTTTCCCAGAGGTCTGTCAGGAGGTTCTTCTCCCTCTCTGAGTGCCTCTTGGGCCCACAGCTCCAGGATCTTCTGGGACACTCGACCGGATTGCACCCCCAGCAGAGAAGTCTAGGGCCCGGTCGTCACTCAGCGCCGGCCCCACTGAATCCACCAGCTGCCGCAGGGTGAGCGTCCCAGACTAGACCAGCGAGAGAGAGAGAGAGAGATTGTTTCAGTGAAGTCAGGCATTTCAAACATGTCTGTCGAGCCTGTCGCATACAAATGCTAAAATAAATCTTAAGAAGAACTAAGAACAGAGACAAATTATTATTTACGGTGCACTACACAATTATTTCATAAAATATATCATGACAATGCAATGAGATGTGCACATTTTCATACCATGTGGTTTCATCAGCTGAAAATTTTTATACAGTAATTGTTATTTCCCTCCACTCCATCTCTTCAGCATTGCTCAGAAAATAGCTATCACACATACACAGTAAAACCAGTACATACTGCTGAATTCTTATTTCCCTGCAAGCCGGAGGAAATTGCAGGGATATTTCCAGCTTTCAATGTAAATTCTGGACTTCTGGCTTCAACTCGCTTGGGCTAAAAATTGTTGTCCAAGCCTGCAGATCTAATCCAGGCCACACTACTTTTGTATGGGGAGAATAATGAGCAGATTCTTGCCTGATGCTGGAAGCGTGCCAGAGGCAAATCTGCCATCCATGTGTCTCACCAAGCGTGAACACACAGAAGACCCTTGAAGTTTACCAAGTGCACAGAGGGATTATTGGCATGAGGGAATATGATTACAAACTGTATGACACTGAATTTGTACTGAGCTGTGACTGGTTGTATGAGTCCTGTGGGATGAATGTAAACTTACTCTTAACAGGAAGAATTGTTTGATTTGGTTTTTATCTTCTATACACACACACACACACACACACACACACATATATATATATATATATATATATATATATACACATTGACTTGAAAGAAGAAAATGTTCCAGAGGGTCATTCCGAAAGGTGAAACTATTTTTTTGTTGTTTTGTCTCAGTCCCCACTCCACTGTGTCCCTGTCTTTGCAACACACGCTGTCTTTGCAAGCTGGCGGAATCTTCTCAGCCTCTCTGTTCTAAAAGACTGCTGCACAATCAAATCAGTGGACACTTTCACAGACATCATCACCTCCAAGGACCACCAACCTCAAATGACCCCTCCATCCATGCCAAAACAAGAGAAGGTTCATTTAATACTTTTGATTTCTGGAAATATTCAGCCACATCCTGGCCCCATGTCTGATCACCTTACTATTGCTAAATGACCAGATGGTTTCAAGAACATGCATGGGTTATGTTTCATTCACATAAACACACGCAGACACTTTACCTAAGATGGATATGATGCGTATATGGGCTGAAACGACTGGCACACACATTGTTGTTGTCTCTCAAAGCTGGCTCCTCAAACTCATATCAGATAGGGACGTCGTGCTTTATGGGTTTGATGTCTACCCTCTCTGACCGTCCCCAAATGGACGGTTTATCTATCTAAATCATTTCTCACTGCCTACACCCTGCTTTCTACATCTGGTAGTAAACAATTTGAACTGTTACCTTAAATGTAGGTTAGTCTGGAGGTCAGCATCTTACTGTTGTTGGCTGCTATAGGCCTCTATCAGCACCCTCAGATACACTGTCCTCCTTATTGCAGCTCCTGTCTTTGCTTCATTTTAATGAAATTGTCTTCACAGGGGACCTAAATTGACACTGGCTATCCTCAGCTTCAGAGGACTTTAAAGCCTTTTTTGATTTCACTGAAATAATTGAAGGTCCTACACAGCTCAATCCCAAATGAGCAGACAAATCGACACTTCTTGACCTACTCATCACTAACAGGCCTGATAAATTCATTGCATCTAGTGTTTTTGCAAATGATTATTGAGTAATCACAGAGCAAGCCCTCCTTCACGACCTATAGCAGTTTCAATGGGACCGCATTTTCCTCTTTGGTGATGATCTGGGAACATTTTCATGACAGTTTCACCTTTCTTATGAACAAGCAGAGACACAAACCGTCTCTGGGCTGCTGCCAAACTCTGAAGCCTGGCTTTCTTTTCAGCAAGGTGAGAAATAGCTTCACTGCTATGTGTGCTATTCTTTGTTTTAAAGTTTTTTTTTTCTTGTTTCTTTTTACACATTGAGACAGCTCAGTCGCAGGGGTCTGCAGTGGATCCCTGCTGCAGAGTAACTGAAAGGACCTATAGAGAAACACCAAGGGTTATGTCTACATTCTTCTAGTTCTAGCACCCCCTGAGGAGGCACAAGGTTTGTACTATTTTCAGGTTATCCCTTAGTGATCAATAATTATTTGTTTCCTTCTTATATTATTTTATTATTTTATGTCAGTTTAAAGTAGTTTTCCTTCTTAGTCTAAGTAACTTTATTGTATTTCAAGCTGTTTCACGATGTATTGAACAAACTCTCTAAACGTCTCTTATGCTTCTCTATATTCCTATTAGCTCTTATGGTGAATTGTCAGGTGAACTGACAATCAAGCAAAGGTGTATTGTCGGTCAAGAACGGAAGTAAAATGATTCAACAGTTAAAGACTCAGACCATCTTTCGATGGGGATGCTACAATGTGGGACCCCACACCTTTTGTGGAGTTCCTTCGACGCCTCCTGAGAGTAGGTCAATATTGAGTTTGAAGAATTTTCCTGTCCTCTGTTAAGATTGTCCTTGTGATACTACATCCAATGGGTTGAAAGGTCTCAGTGGCTCCATTTCTATTTTAAACCTTCTGCCTCTGTTCCCTTCCAGACTTTGGTGTCTTGTCATTTCGAATGCCAAGTTGTATAGTCTCCTACTGGGGAGGACCATGCCTCCAACTTCCTTTGATAGTCCCCCCCAGAAATCTACAGAGTTCGTGGTCTGCGAAGTGTTGTGATTCTGTGTGCATTAAAAAAAACTAAAATGACCAGTTATAAAGCAAATGTATGTAATAATGAAGTAAAAATTATCTTATGACACTAACTGCAATACCAAAACATTGAAAATTGTGGTT
>CAAKHB010004657.1:198753-212842 GCA_901007665.1 Aeoliscus strigatus
ATGTTCTGGTTGAGGTTCCTCAGACAAGATGTGGATCTCATCAATATCATTTAAGGTTATTTCCCTGGAAACACACAAAAAAATTCTAGTATAAATGTTAGAATGATTAGAATGAACACACTGCACGTATTTTTAATTGAAATATTGACAGTGTAATGTTTTGAGCACAAACCTAAAAAAACACTCTTTCCATCAGAATTAATGTTAGTTTTCAAGGACAATTTGCTTCTATTCCTATTCCAGTTATTCTCTATCATGCTTATCTCCACTTAGACTGTTAGCAAGATGATCACAAATTATATAAAATCTAAACATTCTCTGGATTGAAAATATGGCAGAGATAGCATCATATGAACAAATGTTAGTGAGAGTCAGTGACAGCGAGGATAAGAGAGGGCTATGGGAACGTTTTTTTTAACACAAGGTTATAGGAACAACTGGAAAAGAATTGAGGAGATTGTATAGCTGTGACTGAATATTATAATACTGTGTGTGAATTACTCTGTATTGGCATGTATAGGTAGGTACCATATACCAGAGAACCACTGTAACCCCACCCAACAGAACTGTCTCTAAGTGTGAAATAATAAAAAATGTATGTAATCAAAAAAATAAAAAATAAAAAAAATAAAAAACAACACATGTGAGGAGAGGGAACACAAATTGCACTCTTTCATTTCAGAAAAAAAAATCTAAACAGTCTCATTGGGACAAACCTGACCTTTGAGGCCCACAGGAAATATTTGGCACAAGACCTCCTTTTACAAGCTCAGAAACATTACAAGACTCTCTCACTGTGGACAACTGCAATTCAGTCCTCATCAGGATCCTTACCTGTACTGATCCCAGAAACTTCAATACATCCAGAATACTGATGCTAGGATCTTCATGAGGGTCAGTAAATACCCACTTGACGCTGGACCATGGACAAGATGGCAGCACACTGAGAAAACGCTAGGCTAAAAAGGGACGGTGGAGACTTAATACTATGTTGTTAAAGAATGAACCCTTCAGTGCCAGGATTGCAGAGGAACTTCAAATCTGTTCAAGATACCATTACATCTACAGATAAATTATCCTCTGTATGAGAAGCCTGCAAGGTTTTTATTCGAGAGCCAACTCATCAAGAGTTAAAAAAAGAAAATGCAAGAAAAAAGGGAAAAAATGCATATGTGATATGGAGAGGGAGCTGGCTAAGAGATATTGAAGTAATCTGTAAAACACGTCTGCGCGTTCTTGTTGTATAACTTGTGAAGTTGGAACTATTTTTTTAAAGGAGGAGAGAAGCCAGACAGCTAAAACAGTATGAGAACTCTAACAATACATTTCCTTTGTTTCATTTGTAATCTAACAAATGTATTAAACATATTATGTGTCTAATGGTAATGTTATATACTCGTATATAAGAACATTACACGTTTACTACCAGTTTACCTGAGGTTGATATTAGAATCATGGACGTTTTGAAGTTTGCTGTTCAACAATGTCCCCTTTTCTGATGACATACTCTATGCCTTGCTACGGACCTCACCAGTGTGAAATGTGTAATGCCAGTACGTCTTTTCTCAATGTTCTTTCTTCTAGAATGTTCATTCTAGTATCCTCAAACCAGATCCGGATTCTTTCATTCGTTAGATAAGTAATGATGCTGAGTTATACTAGGGCGAGGGATTTCAGATGCTGACTTGCCGAGTGGGGGCTTGTGAAATTTCCCAGAATGCTTTATGTCAGAATTTGCATAATGAATCAAACAACAATGGCACCCCTGAAGAGCGAGGGCAGTGATTAGGGTGAACATTGGGATTGGGCCCTAATGTCTTCTTCTTACCGATCCTGATTCTGTGAGTTAGTTACTGTATACTAGGATACTAGTCTTTAATCTCATGATACATTCTGTGCCAGCAGTGTTGCCAACTTAGCGACTTTGTCGCTATTTTTAACTACTTTCTGGACCACCCTAGCGAGAAAATTAGACAAAAGCGACTAGTGACAAATCTAGCGACTTTTCTTGGTGATCAGAGGCTCCAAGATCGCGGGAGGGGGAAAAAATAATCGCGTTGTTTTCTCCCTTTCCCCGTTCAGAGAAAGAGACAGAGAAGGGCAGTGGAAGAGAGACACAGGAAGAGAGGGGCGGAGGCGGAGTTGAGAACAGCGTGGACTGTCGCTTCCTTGCCCCCCCCCCGCTCTCACGTTTGGATTGGACCGCTCGCTCGTCTAGCGACTTTTAGCGACTTCTGGGCGGGCCAATAGCGACTTCCGATGCTGGGGAGTTGGCAACATTGTGTGCCAGTAGTTTACAAGAGTTCAAACATTGGGTCATGGTGTTTGGAGAACGTTAAGACAAAAGATTAATCGTTGGCTCCAAGCCACAGATGCATGTCTCCTGGGGGCTGGTACAAGCACTGAGCCCACCAGTCGTAAATTACCACTACTATCTCCTCCTCTAAACGTGTTACTTGAAGTGTGATTGGACATCAACTTGACCAATTCATGCATAGTGATGAGTTATATGAAACCACCTGTTCCCATGATAAATGGGCAACATACCCTTTGTCCTATGAGCAGAGCAGAGCATTTTCTGAGCCTTTTACCAGCATTTTTCCTTGAGCACTCCTTTTTCTTTTACCAGAGTTCTGTACCCTCGCTCCTACAGAATTCTCCAAGTTTGTTGCCGCACGTTCGTTCAGCTTAGCTTGCGTTTTCTTTCTTCATAACCAAGTTGTGCCTATTAAACTTGAGTATTCGTGCGTAGAGTTAAATCAAGTTTTTACACTTTTATTTTGGAGACTACAACTACCAAACCGCTTTGTTGTAACAAATCCTATTTTCTTTATTTTTACAGGTTTTAGATTTTTGTTTTAGAGGATCCTGAACGCCTAGCCAGTATTTCAATCCTCTCCACACACCAGGAATCATTTTCCTATCATTTTTCTAATAGTTACTGAATATGTCTGTGAAGGTTCTCAGTCATCCAGGTCATGGTATCTTGCTGGGTTAAATCGTGGGCAACTGGACTTCTGGTTTACTTGAAATCTTTCTATTACGTTTCGCCACTCATCCGAGAAGCTTCTTCAGTTCTGAACAGACTAGTGGGGAGTCCTGCTACTAATACTAAGTTGGGTCGTTATCTCACACAAAGTAGTGTTGGTATCAGGTCAAGTAAACCAGAAGTCCAGTTGCCCACGATTTAACCCAGCAAAAAAGTTACTGAACTTTTGACCCAAATTCTGATCCACCTGCAGTCCAAACTGCATCTGAAGCCTCCAGCGCCATCAGCCAATCACCAGCTAAGGAACCGCTGGTGAGTTGCACTAAGTCGCTGATCAGGAAACACCGTCGGCAGAATCAAACATCTGGAGAACACGACGCCGTTCAAGGACAACCCACTTTTCAGTGACTGTGAGGTAAGCGAGCGGATGGAAAGCAACCGGACACTTCAAACAGAAAGAACTTGTGAAGAACAGAGAGGAACTGACTTCAGCATCAACGACCAGTTCCCGAAGATCCTCGACCAATGCAGGCGGCTATTCCCGGTACAGAACAGATTCCTTGATCCTGGGCCGTCATCACTGTGGACAAACTATATAACAATGGACAGCTCTACAGGGACCGAGAGGTAACCAGGCAGTGTGTTTAAAAATTAAATCAGGCCAATGTCAGATCATAAATGTGCGTCACATTTGAAGGACGACAAATATGATTTTCTCCAGCACCCCCCAATGTCCTGTTCAGTCTATGCTCCTTTGTTTTCCCCTTGCTCTGTGTTGTAACATCTGTTATTGTTTAATGCCCATAACACGTCATGTCACCATCAACACAATAAAAGCACAATTTTCAGTTATACACTCACTTACAGATCACAGACACAATTTTTGCTCATATACTTGCAACCACACATATTCACAGATTTCATGGAGGCCTACTTGCATGTACCACACAGTTAATTAAGCTCTCACACATAGGGCGATATCGTAAATATGACCACATTTAGGTTTGTCACGTGGAATGTATGTGGGATTGGCTCTAAACAAGAGACTTATTAAATTACTATAATTATTAAGTAATAAATCACCTGAGTGCATCGAAGGCAGATATCGCTCTACTGCAGAAACCCATCTATCCAAAACAGATCAGGGATTTAACTCACCACTATTTCCCCATACATACTTAGCTAATTCCAAACAGATGTGGCTATTCTGATAAATAGAAATATATTTTTTTTCCTATAATAGCACCACTTATAGACCCAGAAGGCAGATTTATTATAATTAACTTACAAATACACAATACTGATTTCTGCATTGCCAAGTTATATGGCCCCAATGTTGAGGATCCCTCCTTCTTCCAAGCCTGCTTCAGTACTCTATCCACTCACTCAGATGCAACACTGGTGATGTGCTGTATGTAACCCAGACCTTGACAGACTTAGCACAACATTCCCCAGGCGCAGTAATCCATCATCAGAAACACTTAAGCAGCTCATGAGTGACTTTGGTCTTGGCAATGCATGGCGTTCCTGTCACCCTACTCTAGAAGAACACACCTTATTCTCACCAGTCCACCGTTCATACTCTCGGGTAGACTTTTTCTTGCTCAGCAACTCAATAATGCCTGACTTCACAGATGCCAGAATTCACCCTATCATGATCAGTGATCATGCACCATTCACTTTCTCCATAATGATAAGAATGGTCGCACCATCACCCACACAGTGGATGTTTAACGCATCATTGTTGATCCAGATTTTATTAAGTACTTTGAAAGAGAGTGGACAGCATTTCTAGAATTACCATCTACCAGGGACCTCAGCGGGTGTTCTGTGGGAGGCAGGGAATGCACTTATGAGAGGTAAGATAATCTCTTACTCATACAAAAAAGAAAGGAAGATCACTAGAGTTAGAGCTTGAAAAAAAAAAAGAATAGAATCCGCTCATGTCACTTCACAGGAAGATCATGTAATGACAGAGATAAGAAGTCTAAGATTGGAATTAAATACACTGATCAATAAAAACAAATCCAATTCATACTGGAGAGATTACGCTGGTAAAATTTTGAATTTGGCAGCAAATCCAGTAAATATCTGCCAAATGAACTGAAAGTAAACAAGGGGAAAAAAAATCTGCAAAAGGAAAGGAAATCAAAAGGAATTGTATGGTGATACTACACACATACCAGTGGCAATAAATAATATTTTCAACCTCCGAAATAGAGCCATTCCTAAACTGTATCAGTTTACCAAAACTAAAGTCTCCAATCTAGACTCAGACATCACAATAGAACTCCACAAGGCCCTGCAACACATGCCCAACCAAAAAGCTCCAGGTCCTGATGAACTTCCGGCAGAATTCCGGCACAAAGAGCTCTGTCCAATTTTAGCAACCACATTCTGCAGATTGGTTATTGAAATAAAAGAAAATAACAATTCCCCCAACTATGAACACTGCAAATATAAGTCTCCTACTAAAACCAAATAAAGAACCCACACTTCCATCAAGCTATCGTCCAATATCACTGGTAAACACAGACCTCAATATATGTAAGTCTTTGGCTCAACGTTTAGAAAGAAATCCCCCCATATATCATTCACCCAGACCAAACAGGGTTCATTAAGGGCAGATATTCATCAACACCCGCAGGCTGACCAACTTAATAGATCACTGTTCTATCCATAATTTGAAAGCAACAATCGTCTCATTAGATGATGAAAAAGCATTCAATAGAGTAAAGATTAAATTTCTAATCTCTGCATTTAATAGGTTTGGCTTTGGGAATAAAGATATAAGTTGGATCAGAACACTTTACAGTTCACCGGGTGCCACTGTCAGAACAAATGATCAAACCTCCTCAAGATTCAATCTTGAGGAGGCACGAGACAGGGCTGTCCACTCTACCCCTCTCTCTTTGCAATATTTATTGAACCACTCGCAGCTGCTATTCAACAAAACAAACATCCAAGGGATCCAAACAAAACATTCCAAACACATTTTTACACATTGTTACGCATTTTTTTTTACACAGATGATGTATGACTCTTCTTGGAAGGGTCACATTCCTTACTTCTAGAGACGGTTATGCTGATGGACAAATTCTCCAAAATCTCAGATTACTCAATTAACTGGGCAAAATCTATCATCCTCCCAATTAACTCTAACTTCAGCAATACTTTACCTACTCCGTTTCAGACAGGTAATATTAGATACTTAGGTATTAACGTCACCTCCAGGCTGTCAGACCTCACACAGTTAAATTATACTCCTCTATTGAAAACAATGGCGAGTGACCTAGCATGGTGGAGATCTCTACCTTTATCTCTAATGGGGAGAATCAACAGTCAAAATGAGGATTCTAGCAAAGGTAAACTACCCATTTTCAATTATTCCCTCACAACCCCCACAATCTTGCTTCCAATTACTGAACTCAGCGAAAAATAAACCACCCCAAATTAACTTAAAAACACCACAAAAAACAAAAACCTGTGGAGGCCTAGAACTCAAGAACTTCTATCACTACTTCCTTGCTAAGAAACTGCAATATGTAATAAAATGGATCAACCCAAAGCCACTAGACACAGCATGACTTGACATGGAACAGATTTGCCAAGAAATCCAAATATCACATATACCATTCATCAGTACAGCCATAAAGAAACACACATGCTTTAGAAGCATCAATATACGCCCTTCACTGAAAATGCCTGTAAAATCAAAACCCCAACTCAGAAATGAGAATCTAACCCACCACTCCAACTCATGTTGTTGTCACTGTTTCTGGTTTTGTCCTCAACACCCCCCCCACCCCCATGTCTTTTCTCTGTCTGTCATCCCCCCAGAAAACTGTTCCTGTCCGCCATAGAAACACAACGAGCTGCAAAATAGCCTGGGTACCACACCCTGCAAGATACCATGACCTGGATGGCTGAGAACATTCACAGACATGTCACATCAGCAAACAAACATGATGGTGCAGAAACAACTATATACATACACACTCAGGCTATACTTTAAACTCTAAAATTGTGTATGTAAAGATGTAAGTATGTAACATTATTGCCGTATTAACATAAGCATGCAAATTTGTAAAAGATTATTTAAAAGTAATCCCTTCAATGGAACTATTCTGAATCCCACCCATTTAAAATGTACGTGTAACTAAGTGTAGTTACTTATATTTTGTATGTAACCCTGAATACAATTATTCAGTTGCTTCCGAATACTTGCGCTTTTTTTCCATCTATTTAATGACTTTTAAATTATAATTACAATTATACTTCATGTTGTGTTTACAGGTGTCCTTCCACCATTCCAGAGATTTGTGAAAAAAAACTGCATCATGAAAAACCAATGGTGAGCCTTGTGAGAGAGATTCTCAGCAAATGGTGTTCCAATGAGTGCAAAGGAGATCTCAAGGTTGATGTCCGGAGCAGAGATTTACAACTGACAAAAGGCTCTTTGTTGGAAAGTTCCGCTACTCTGCAATTAACAAGGCCCGCATGGTGGGGAAGATATGTGTTGGAAATATCTACTAATCGCTCAGAGAATGGTACATGAAAGCAGCAAAGTTCCTCCTCAAAAACCTTCCACTGGAAAACAGCATAATATCCTCACTGTGTGCTCTGACTCCATTTCTAATGCAGTGTGACTCTATCTCCTGAGCTTTTATCACATTAGGAGAGGCCTTGCCTAATGTTGTTCCTCCAGAAGAGCTTGGTCAACTAGAGGAAGAGCTTTGGGCATACCAGATTGATGTGAACCTGGTCTTCATGCCCAGACCTATGATGAAGAGGATGGCTGAGTGGATGTAAACGAGTGGAGTCATTTTCCATCTCTGAAAAACCCAGAGAGAGATGTGAGGTACCCCAGCCTGTGTAAGCAGTTATTAAGTTCACAATGAAAGCCAAGACTGAACAGCCTCAACCATGACCATAGACCAGCCTTTGAGACGGTCCTGTCTGCCATTATACCAAAATTACCAGTTACACCTGTATGTACATATATGTAAGTGCCACATGCCAGGGACCCACTGTAACCCCATCCAATCGAGCTGTCGTGTTGAAAAAAAACATGTAAGTGACTGAGTGATCAAGTTAACAACAGAGACAGCAGCTCCAAAGCATTATTGGGAGGCATGTTGCGGCTTGACCAGAACTGAACCCCTGTACAAATAACTCCTGGGACTGAGATGGGCTTTGGCACAATCCTGTTTATTGGAAAGAACAAGAGGGAAAAACTGATGAGCAAAGGGAAGAAGCAGCTGCCACAATCCAGGTGGGGATGAGAGACCCTGTGGGGGGTTTGAGGTGGAGTAGTGAGGTGTGGATGCGTGTGGAGCAGAAGAGAAGGTAGGACACTAGTATGTTAGACGGTGGAGCTTAGGAAATGAGGTTGGACTAGGGAGTGGAGGAACCCGGTGACACGTAACACGGTAACACGTAAGGGCTGCAGGAGGCAGGAAGCACAGGGAACGGAAGCCGTGGAAGGTACGGGACCAATTTGTTTAGAGGGGAGAAAAAAAGCAGTGAGGAGAAAAATACATGAAGTGATCTAGTGGTTGGCTAATCACAATATTACAACTCGGATTGAACGTCAGTATGCATACTGAAGATCCCAGCGTCCGCAAGTAGACTCCCCAGGTAATTGGCCACTGGTGCGCTGAGTTGGTGTAGAGAAGCAGTTGTCTTCCGACACCTGTGGCCTTGTTACAGAATGTGATCCCCCAGGTCTCTGCCCCACAACAAGGTAGGTTACAACGGTTGGTTTTATTGTTTATGAGCAGCATAGGAGACCTGTTAGGTTCAATGGAGACTAACATGCGGCACAAACTTGAAAAATTCTGTTGGAGCAAGATTACAGACTTCTGTTAAAAGAAAGATTAATGCTCAGAAACGCTCCTAAGACAAAAAAGAAAATGTGTTCAGAGGAGAAGGGGTGCAGTCCCTCTTTATCATGGAAGAGGCAGTTTTGGATAACTTGTTAATGTCCAATCACACCTCAAGTAACAAGTTTGAGGACATACTAGTTGTAATTTACGACTGACGGGCTCAGTGTGCGTACCAGCCCCAAGGAGACAGATCTGTGGTTTGAAGCTAACAATTAATCTTATGTGTTCACCAAACACCATGACCCAATGTACAAACGCTTGTAAATTACTGGCACAGAGTGTATCATGATGTTAAAGACTAAGTATCCTAGTATATAGTAACTAACTCACAGAATCGGGATCTGTAAGAAGAAGACATTAGGGCCCAATCCCAATGTTCACTCTAATCACTGCCCTCGCTCTCCAGGGGTGCCATTGTTGTTTGATTCAGTATGCAAATTCTAAGACAAAACATTCTGGGAAATTTCACAAGCCCTCACTCGGCAAGTCAGCATCTGAAATCCCTCCCTCTGAAGGGCTAGATTCATACCCCCAAACCCTTGTTATGCCCCCTACCCCTACCCCCAAAATGTGATTGGGACATCACTACCTTCACGGGAATTGGCAAAATGTAGGGGTAGGGCTAAAAAGGAGGGCTAGGGGGTGTATTGGAATTTGCCTAAATGGTTCAAGTATACTCGAATGAACATACTCAAAGTAAGAATGTCAAGAAAGATGTACATATAGACTATTATTACAACCCTATTTTTATGGTCATATTTGTAATTTTTACTGCTGACACCCATGTGGCATCATTTACCCAGAGGCCTGTGCATAGAAAGTTTAGTTGCTGGCTTTTATATATGGAGTATTATGGAGGACATAAGCATATTTTAGTGTGTGTGTGTGTGTTCAGTCTTTTACTAAACCTGTTTTCTGGGCGGTGATTTCTAGTGACTCACAAGCGGTACATCGCTCTGTCATAATATGGTGTCTACAAAGATTTGTTAAGTGTCTTTTTAGATGACTACTGACACTAATGTGCATCAGTCACAGCAAAGCAGAATACTATTTTAGCTTGTGTCACACTGTGTGTAATGTGGTCATCCATATTGTTCTGCCCCCGTTAGACTGCGACACTAAATTATTTCTTTGACAGGCATAACACATGTGTATTCCAGAAGGAATTTGATGAATTATCTTGTCATAGCCATTGCAGCTATCATTGTCGAGAGGCAGGGTCATCTTGAGAACACAGAACTCCACTCTGTGTTTCACTCCGTATGGCTCTTATATGCAGCCAGGTGAACCAGAAGGGGTAGGAGAGTATTTTGAGGTGTTTACAGCATATCTCCATGCACCTTAAATTGGGACGGTGATGACTATTTTGTTTTGTTTCGTTTAAATACTCATTTTGTTTTGATGTCATGTTATTTTGTGTATTTTGCCATGTTATAGGTTGTTATATATGTTATATATATGTTATATATACCATACATGTATATGAGGGGTGTTTAGGTAATGGGGTGTTTTACTTTAAGAGAAGCTCAACAGCGGAACTCGCGAGAGAGCGCCCTCGCGTGTGGTTTCGTACACAGGAGAGCTGCGGTAGCGGGAAGAAAAGGTCTTCCAACACCAGTACGGAGTAGCATGTATGCCTGACACATGGTAAATGAGCAAGGTAGAACCCTAAAACACCAGTGCAGCGTGAGTGACATTTTGTAGTGGAAGACAGCACCATTACATAACACACTGACAAATGTTAATGCTATGTGTCTGTCGAACTTTAGAGGGGAGACGTTGCACTTCGTGTGGGTGTGTGTCTGGGCTCACGGGCCGCATGCTGGAGTGAGATGTGAGTTGGTTTGTTATGTGGACAATTTATGTTATAACTTCACAAGGAATGTGTTTATTGTATTTTGTTCTGTATATTCTGTTATCCAGAAAGAAAGACACTATTGTTGTCTAGATTTTGTTATAAAACCTCAGCTCCTTATATTGAAGCCCTCAGATGGTCGGGAAATAAAGTCCCACAAAGGAAAAATAGAAATATTTTGTCGTGTCCAGTCCCTGCCATCCAACACCTGGTCACATATAAGAAACGTTCTAAGCAGACAAAAATGTCTGTGCTTCATTAATGGACCACAGTGTGTGTTCTGCGCACATGTTCAACGAGAATGCGACAAGGAATAAAGAACTGAATCATTATTGCAGGTAGAACTGCCGATAGACACCTGTGTCGAAGGTAGAGTTTGGGACGGCCCTTTGTCTGTAGAGACCAATCAAGCAGTGGCCTCTTTCAGCAGGCTAATTCACCCTGGCATTTTGTGGCCTCAAACTGAAACATCTGACACATGTTTTGTTTTTGTTTTCAGGTCCAACCGAGTCTAAATGGTTGGTTTGAATACCTCTGGATGACTGAAAATCTTCACGGTAACTTGCTGGGTTAAATTGTAGAAAACTGGAGTTGCTTGTTTGCTTGATGAAATATTCCCGCTCATCCTAGAAGTTTCTTCAGGTCTTTCGGTACCAATTTAAATATACTGGGCCGAATGATCCATTGACCTAAAGGGTGAATGACTATGAGGTGACTTTGACAAATAGCAATGGTAGGGGCCTGAGTGTCACTCCTCTTCATGTGAGTCAGATCAGAACTTGCCATTAGTCAGTTTATAACCCAGTTTTTTTTTTTTTTTTTTAGTTTTGTGTTGTGTTGCACTACACTTTTGCAGAAGCAGTCGTTTCATTTCGTTACATGACTTGTTGTATAATGACAATAAAGACTATTTTCTCTTCTTCTCCTGCATCAGGACTATTTCAGACCTTTTGTCTTTTTTAATATCTCATTCATAAAACTTTAAACATGGGGCAATATCTACGTTTTAAAAATGGATGTTTGCATGGTAAAAGAATGAATACAAGCAGCTCAGGCGTCTGTCTTCTTGGCCGCACCAGAAGGGGATTTTTCACCAATGCTTCAATAATGGGGGTGGTGACATTCTCACAATCTCTGAATCACAGCTGTTTGGAGATTGAGGTGGTGTGTCGGGTGGTGATGTGTTTTCAGAGTATTCGCAGTCATGCATCCTGTGCTGCAATATTATAAAGCGTGTCTGTGTTTTATTTGTGTGAGCAGAGCGTGTTGTTGCCTCAGAGCCTTTGCTGCAAGGTG
Source organism: Aeoliscus strigatus (assembly GCA_901007665.1). NCBI lineage: Eukaryota > Metazoa > Chordata > Actinopteri > Syngnathiformes > Centriscidae > Aeoliscus > Aeoliscus strigatus. Next base: position 210,782 of record CAAKHB010004657.1, read on the forward strand.
ATTTTGTCTTGTCTTGTCAGGAAAAACTATTCCAAAATCCTTACTGTAACATTCACAGGTGGTCAGATTTTACAATTTTTCAATTGCATGTTTGTTTTTTTTTTTTTAAAGGTTTTATTTCTTTTTATTGTACACTTTGAGACAGTTCTGTTGGTTGGGGTTACAGTGAGTCCCTGGTAAATGATATATACCTACATATACATGCCAGTACAGCATAATTCACACAATATTATAGTCACAGCTACACCATTTCCTCAGTTCATTTGAAATTGTTCTTACAGGCTCATAATAAAGATGGGGAGGAGGAGAGGGGGCCATGGGCCTGTTTCTTTATTAACTCTCGCCAACATCTGTTTGTATGACGTTCTTTTTTCATTCTATTTTTGTACATTCAGGTGGGGATGTTCTTTTCCATAACGTAAGTATATTTTGGGCTGCTGTGACCATGTTTTGACATACCCATTATTACAAGTTGAAATGCCAAGCCAAACCACTTCTCCCCCCTTAGGAAAACAATGGCCGCTCACTGCTGAGTGCCTCTACCCCAGATCATGTGCAGACAACTTAACGCTGTGCACTCCCCTTACACTCTCACTCTCTTGTTGTCTGGAAAGCTGTGCATCACAGTGGGGGACGTCCTTGAAATCCCAGGCACGCATTCCCCAGCAGAGCTGCGGTTTTGTCTCTGTAGAGATTATTCCAGCATAGGATGCTGTTTCTATTGTATTCTTTTCTCTTTCACGCTGAAACTGCCTAGTATTGTTATTGCATTTAATTGCGACACTGACTGTGTGCCGTTAACAAACTCTGTGTGTGTGTTCATACTCCCACTGGACAGGAGCTGTGGGTCTATGCTGTTGATTGGAACCCAGTGAAGGAATGTCTCTGGGTTCCTTTAAACCCACAACTCATGCACATTCCTTGTGGCATCTGGTTATCTGGATTTTCAGGAAATATACCCAGGGGACATTCATGTAAACTGTACTTCTTCTACTAATCAACATTATCACCTCCCACTCAAGCTTCTGTCACAAACACAAAGGATTGAAGGAAGTGGAGACACATGGAGATACAGGAACTGTAAACGTGAAGTGAAACATGCATCTTTACCTGACAACTCATTTCTGTGTTCCTGTAACCACCAAGAAGATGTTTGGCAGCTAACTGAGGATAACTTAGGTCGGTGCGAGAGGCTTAATTTGGCTTAGTATGGTTATCTGTCCATCATGTGGCCCTGCAAAGAGCTGGCAATGCATCCAGGGTTTGCCTGTTGGCAGATGGGACCAACTCCAGCACAACCGGAGCAAGCGGGAGAAGATGAATAAATGAACAAATACATTCATTCATCCATTCATTCATTCATTAAATGCTTTTTTATTTATCGTCTTTGTTCAACTGGCAAATGGCCGTATACACCCTGGACGAGTAGCTGATTGCAGAGCCACATGAAAGACAGACAAGCATTCACACATATGCACCATTCTGTCTCAGAACAGATATTCTCTTCAGAAGTAGCCTAAATTCAGATTATTCATGTGGGTAAGAACAAATTGATGTGTAATGTGGTGTTATCAAAGAATGGTGATGTTACATCTGGGAAGCACCACGCCCCCTGATGAAAAGCGTAGCATATCAGATTTCATGGAAATGCTAACGTGACATTTCCTACAACACGTTCCTCAATATTGACTAACAGACAGAATGTGTCAGAGCAATGTCATCCTAATTAAACGTGATACATAGATCACACAAAGGTGTAAACATATATAGTACCATTCAAAAGTTTGCACACTCCTTCCCATTTTTCTTCCCACTTGTACCATAACTTTAACATGGAGATATGGCAAAGAATGATGCTGTCACAATTGCTTATCTGTTTCTTCACTGTTTTTAAATGGGAGCAGAAAACTGCCAACATTGACAGTCACCCAGTGACCTATGAACTCAGGGTCTTTAATTTTAATTGTTTGAGGTCATACTCATCGCATCTCCTGATGACGTTTCTGTGATTATTCATTTGACACAATCACATCATGAAAATCTATTCTTGGTATCATGGTA